>WBNO01019905.1:623142-644168 GCA_013400575.1 Peucedramus taeniatus
GGCCAGGCCCAGCGGGGTCACCCGGCAGCGGCGGGGGCACCGGGCGGCGCGCGAGGGGGAAGGGGCACCCGCCCGAGGAGAGGATGCGTGCCCAGGGGTAGAGCTGGCGGCCGCGGGGTTTGTCCCCGCTGCCGTGAGTTCCTTTGTCCCGTGCAGGGATGATAACGCTGATCGGACCAGCTTCGAGGCGGTGCCCACGGCATCGCCTTCACGAGGCGAGTCCAGAGAAGGGCAGCGAAGCTGGTGGAGGGTTTGGAGCACAAGTCTAATGAGGAGCAGATGAGGGAACTGGGTGTTAAGTCTGGTTAAGTCTGGTGAAAAGAAGGCTCGGGGTGACCTTATCACTCTACGAGCAACTGAAAGGAGGTTGTGCCAGATGGGGGTCGATCTCTTCCCCCAGGCAACTAGTGAGGAGAGGAGAGTCTCAAGGTGCACCAGGGAAGGTTTAGCTTAGATATTAGTCACGGAAAGCGTGGTTGGACATTGGAATGGGCTGCCCCAGGAGGTGGTCATCGTCTCTGGAGGTGATTAAGGAAAGACTGGATGTGGCACTTCTTGCCATGGTCTAGCTGACGTGGTGTTTGATCAAAGGTTGGATTCAATGGCCCCGGAGGTCTTTTCCAACCTGATTCTGTGATTCACCCTGCTCCACCCTGGCATGGTCTAGGCCACTAAACTACTCAAAACATAAAATGCCTTATGCAACCGTAGGACTCAAAACCTCCATAGTTTGTCCTCATCCTTCCAAAACCAGGGAAAACCCCCAAAAGTTGCTTTTGCGGAGCCCAGCCGTGCACTCACTGGCTGCTACAGAGAACTCAGTAACAGTATCCAGTCCTGCATAGGTGACTATCCAAATCCTAAACCAGGAACCCAAATTTCTTAGTGGTTCTTTCTACTCTTGGGCACTCACATGGCTCTTCACCATGAATATCTGAAAAATTTCCTTGGCCCTGAAATTCCTCAGGCTGAGCTGATTTCTAAATCTCAAAACTTTCAGCAGGAGCCAGTACTTGGGCTGGTATCACTGGGAGGCTGCACAAACCCCTCTCTCTGTGTTATCTGGCCAACCTCAAAGCAGGCTGTGCTGCATCGCCTGGCAGTGGGTGCAGAGACAGGGCCAGCCACCCCGGCTGGAAAAGCAGAAACATCTCTGAAACTGGGGAAAGCAAATGGGTTTTTTCCTAGGTACAAAAACAACTGGAGAATGCCAACTACATCAGGAAATGTTGAAGGAGCGTTAAGATACTTTGTTAGATATTGAAACTGAGAATCTAAAAAGTATCCCTGATTTGTTCCTGTGAGTAACAGCCCTTCTGGTCTGGAAGGCAGAGATGTGGTGTGTGTGCTGGTCAATCTTGCCACCTGGCCCTACCTTAGCTATTTCTGTTTCCCAAGGGCAAGCTCCTTTCTCCAGCCTCCATATCTGTCTGTCATTTTCCAGAAAAGAAACTCTCTTTCATCCAGAAGAGAAACTCTGTAATACCTGTAGGTCATATAATGAATTTATATATATATATATTTATATATTATGTTACAGATTTGTTTGAGAGAGGCTGCCCTAAAACCTTGACCCGAGGTCTCTTGCCTAGGCACCACATCCTTGCAAAACTCCATGTATCTTTCCTCCCTCAGGATAAGCATAGTTTGGAGCACGGCGCTTGGAGCACAGCCGTGCTCTGGTATTAGTGCAGGGTACAGCTCTGAGCAGCTACCCTGGCAGAGGAACTTGAGCACACAGGGGTACAGACTCACATCAAAGCTTTGCCTTTACAAAATACATGGATGCTACTGGCTCAGACTACTTGGCTCCAAAAAATCTAACCCAACTTCAATTGCTTCCAGTTTCTGTAAGTAGTTTTGACATTGCCTCCACCTCTTCCTGCAGAACTTGCCTGATTTGCAGACAGCTCTTTCTTTGCTCAACACTCTCCTTATGCCAGGCAAACACAAAAGATGCATTCCCCAGTGAAAAGCTCCTTTAAGCTCTATGTCAAGTCTGAGCCATTCCCAAACCCCCTTAATTCTAGGGCTGCCCCATCAGATGTATAGGTTAAAACCCAAGTTACACCACTCCTAAGCTATGCCAGCAGTCAAGTGCAGTTAGTTCTCCAGTGCTTTCCAAAAAAATCCCACATGTGCACCCCAAGAAATCTTAGCAGCACACGGAAATGGCTACATCAATTATTTCGTGGTCGGGATGCTTTCGAGCAGCTTGAATGTAGATAGTCCTGCAGTGAGTATGTATCATGAAAGAAATGTTCCACATCAAAGCCTGTAATGTCTGCAAAAAATGCAATCATAAATAAAAACTTCTGCCAAAACAAGAAACTTGACATTAACAGTCAGATGGATTGTTTCCATCCTGCATCAGCTGGAGAGCAGGGAGCTGAAACTGTGTTTCTAATAGAAAGCATACTTCAGTGTTAACATCCATCTGTTAGAAAAATAAAGGCACTGCATTTAGAGTTGTTAAAACATTTTAGATGACTTGAGGTTCCTATGGGAGCTTTGGTTCTTTCCTTTGTGTACAATTTCACAACTGGATTTGACATAAGTGCCCTTTTAGGTTCATTGCATGGAAGCAGGTTTTTTGCACTGTCTGTTTTTTCTTTTTTTTTGTTTTTCTAGTGACCAGGTTGCTTGCTGAAAGCACCACTTTTAATGTTATCTTAATAGTATTTTAATGTTTATCATTTCACCAGAGATCTGTTTCACCTTTCAAAAACCAGTCTGACCAGTTTTCTCAACTTTTGTACTCTGCAAGTATGCCAATGTGCCATAACTGTCTATGTTAATATTGTAAAATGTGTTCATGTGTTCTAAAAAATTTAAACATCAAATGCTTCACTGCCAGGAATAGATCTCACAAGCACTTGCTTTAACAATATAAACACTGTTCAGAGTCTCACACCATATATACACTTTGCAGTATTGTGCTCTGAGAGAAATCTCTTTTGGTGCTAATGGAGAAAAAGCATTGCTGTCTGGGTTAAAAAAGGTCTCCATTTGGTTTGTTTTGCCTCATTTGCTACTTATGAGATAGGTCATGTTTGAAGGTCAGAATGGGCCAAAATTTCAAGCTGTATGCAGCATCACTTACATCTCAGAAATTCCTGCCTTAATCCTTTTGAGCAAGCTCATTCTACAGCTTTCAGTAGACACAGGTCTCATGATGAGAGGAATCTAATAATTATCTTTTTTTAAAGAGTCAGTAAAATTCTCTGACTCACAGCCAGTGTGGCACCTCCTCCCTCCTTCCAGCATGAAGGTTTCCACTTCTGTGTAGCGAACAGGATCAGTAGAACAACACATATTAAAACTACTTCTCCAAAAAGCTCCTCATCAGTGACCAGCACTGGTTTGTCTCACCTTACAAGGTCAGTGAAAATGCCATGTTCTCACTTCTGCCTAGAAGTGGGTGTAATAGGGGTCAGTTTGAGGGAGTATGAGTTTCCAGAAGGTTATCCACACTTAGCTGCTTGCTCTTTGCTCTTTCAGAAAAGCATACAGGATAAATTGCATTTGTTATGGCTTTGCTGCCTTCTTGGACAGCAGTTGATACTCTGAAGGGGCAAACTTTGGCAAAGCCATAATTTCATACAGTACAAAATACCATGTGCAAAAAAGGCTAAGACTCTTCAAAAATATATTTACTGAAAGTTACCTTTTTTACTCACAGGGTATTTCTCTACAAGCAGTCTGGCTTAATATTTGTACCTATTTTAACATAGCCTCTTCAAAATGTCTTTCAATTCCAACATAAGACTGTTTCCAACTGCTGTGGCTGGGATTTTACCAAGCAGTAAACCCTGTGTTCAGGCTGCAACTGTCAGACCTAATCCACCACAGCCATCTGACTCAAATCACAAACCTGGCACAAAACACATCCTGTCAAGTCCTGTTTGTTTCAAGATGCTCTGAACAGTTAATGTTGTGCCATCAGACTTTACACAGTTCCCATTTATGTGGTTGGTACCACATGATTTCAGTCCATGGAAGGGAGAGGCAGTAGGTACCAAGTGCTGTGGAAAACGTGATCTCAAGTTTGCAGCTGAAAGCTGTGCAGCTGGGTGTCAGGGCTAGGCACACAGCACCTAATCCTCTGCAGCAATTCCTGGCTTCTAAAACTGAAGTTGCCCGAGTAACTGTTTGGAAGGGGAGGGTAATGTTGTGCCTGGAATTACAGTGCCACAGCCTAAACAGGCATCCAGCTGCAACAACTCATAAAACTGTTTTTAAAAGCCTTTCTCGTATGAGAGCACTGGTGTAACTGGATTTGAACATGCACATTTTTTGTCTTGGGTGATGACAGGATAGGGAATGGTGTGCCTGGTGTTTTACAACAGTTCCCTGGATGAGCAACTGTTTCTTAAGCAACAGCTTTCTGCACTTTGCCACTGGCTAATTGACAACAACGGGGATTATGTGGGGAGGAGAGAACAGGTAATGTACAATTGCTGGGTGAGAGGAAGAGCAAGGGAGGAGGAAGGCCCCCTTTAGAAGAAACATGTGGTTGTGTGGTGGGGCTCAGCTGACTACAGTCCTGACCCTTGGTTTCCCCTTAGTTCCCAGTGAGTCCAACTCCATGCTGCGTGTCCGTTCTCAATAAGTCTGGCTGAGAAGAGTGTCTTATTCACCTCAGGTTTAGAAAATCCACCTAACTTTCCTAAACACCTCTGCATTTAAGCCACAGTCCTCTTGCTCCTGCTTGTCACTCAGCCAAACCCATGTGGGATGTTCAGTCCTTTTTTAATTGAGCCCTTTATTCCTCCTTCACTGAGTCTTTGTCCATCTTTCCTGGAACAGCAGCCACTGCCTGTTCTCCTATCTGCTGCAAGCACCAGCTCGCCCTCTGATAACCAGGCAATATTTAACCAAGTTTGACTCTCTGGAAGAGCTGTACCTTTTCAGTACCAGGGACTGGAAAAGGGGTTCAGGACCATACAGTAGCAAGGGGAGGGTACTTTAAATCACGTGATAAGACTAAAAAAAGACTTGAAAAACTTCCAGCATTCTCTCCAGTACAGTTCTCCAACCTTTGCTGTTTGCACCAGTGCAACTGTTCTAAGGGGAAAAGTTGAAAACATTGCTTAAATAAACATATAAACCTTTCCACTTCGCCTCCAGTAATTGTTCAGTCAACAGAAACATTGTTTCACTAGCCTAAAATAATCCCTAAGAATCAGTGAAGTGTATGAGCATTTTCCCAAGCACACTCTCTGTGCACTCCCCTGCAATTGTATGGGCTTTTCAAATGCTCAACACTTGGCCATGCCGTGGCTTTCCATGCTAGGAAAGCTGCACCATGCAGGACACCCACTTGTTGCCTTGAAAAAGCACCCAGGGGTGCTTCTTGCCCTTCTGCTCTCAGAGTAAGTTATGAGGCTGCAGCACAGTTTCAAGAGAGGTTTCACTGGCACAGTCACATCACTCAGTACAACACTGGCTAAAGCTCAGGTTTAAGCAAGGCCTAACATTTCCTTTAAATATGGAAAACATAGTGCTCTACGCAGAGAAAATAACTTTTCTATTGTCTCCATTTTTTTCTTAATGGGAAGCCAGAAAAAAACCCAAACAAACAAAACAAAAGCTGTCATTAACAGCTGCCCTTCACCTTTGGCACACAGGTAAGACTCAAACCCCCATTATTAATGTCTTATTTAGTGCAGCACTACAATTAATGTCTCTCTTTTCACTCTTTTCCTTCAAGTATCTGCAGCACATCTTAAGCTAAAAAAACCTCTCCTCACAAGGTAAGAAAGGAACCAGAAAACCCTCCTCCCACCCATCCTTGCAGACTGATCCTTGCCCCCAGTCTTTTGTCTGGGGGACCTGCAGGAAGGGGACTGTGTCTTACTGGGGATGGAACACTGCCCAGTATGATCCATCCTTTTCCTCTTCCAGTCTGGGCAAAGAGTTTTTCAGTTGGCTTTACCTTTCTGTACTAGGAGGCTGTGCCTAGGATAAGTAGATCCTTATCCTCACAGATAATGATGTAAGAGCTGTTGTACTGCCTTGGAGGAAAGCTCTGCCTATCCCAGTACCCTGACTCTGATGGAGGCTGTTAACATCTTCTGCCTCTGGAATTTAAGTTCTAGAAGTTGTCGCCCTGAATTTTCAAGTTTTCTAAAGCCTTCTGATGTTTGCATTTTTGCACAGAACTTTCCCACAAACTTTATGTAAATAACTTATTGTTTTCATTCTTTTATGGGGGACGAGCAACCTGATGGACTGTTGGGTTGCCCAGTGACATTGAGGAGGTGGCACTGTCACCCTCCAATGACACTGGCATTTCAGAAAGATATAAATATGAAGTCAGATTTTTTAATAAAGAGTTTTTTAGTTTACCTTGAACAGAACTGCTCCGTGTCATTTGTGTTGTGTCCTACAGTGACAAGAAGCCACGCAAGAAGTCAAGTAATGGCTCAGTAGCTGATGTATTGTTTTTGTGTAAAATCACCCAATCCTTTCCTTCTCATCTTCAGTTTTGGCCCTTAGAATGTGCTGTGGTACAAAGTTTCATAAACCAGATTGCCTGTGTTTCAAGGTGCACGTGAGAAAATGCATGGTTAGGCTGTGCATTTGGAGGGAGAGCAAGAGAATGGCCAGCACTGCTCCAGCAGCTGAGCCAACACAGTCTTCATAAGCCACATGCAGACCATGGGATGCAGCTGCTCCAGCCTGCTGCAGCCACCATGTACAAGAACACCCTCCAGCGTGCCGACTGCCTCCACCAGGGCATTCTACATCCTTTTTAAAGGTCTCTGCTGCTGACCGTTCCATACCCTTAATTTATTTGTCATTCCAGGGCATGACACATTCCTGTAGCTCAGCTGTCTTCCTGGGCCTCTCCTGACATGCTGTCCAAAGGTCATCAAACACAATCTTCCCTCACCCACAGCCTCTTGGCTTGGAAATATGCCAAGCTGAGGCTAAGTGGTGGCACTCATGGCTCCATGAGGCCTCTCAGGTGCTTAAGCAAACAAAGACTGGAGAGGCACAGATGCCTCGGTAGCAGGTTCAGGCTAGAAACACTCGCTGGTTTCTGTGTGGGACTTCCTGTTCTCCCCTCCTCTTCTCAGGCTGAATGCCCTTGGAGGATGGTTCACACTGTGTTTCTCTCTCTCAGCTGCTGCAGAAAGTTCTGTTTCTCAGTTACGTCCAAAGCAGCTTTGCAATTTAAAAGTCAGTATCTGCCCAAACGCTAACCTCTCTTTAGCAGCTGCATCAGCTGGGCTAAGGGGAATGTATTAGTATCTTAGGAAAAACTGAATTACCTGAGTCAAGTACGGTCTTCCTCTCACCACTTTATATTTGCACTGTTTCAGCTCTATACACATTCACTTAGTTACAGCCTAATCCCCAGCTCCTTGTTAAAAAGGAAATAAATCCTAACACCTGTTAATGTAGAATTAACCACCCAAGCCTGCCAATTCAGAATCACACTGCACTACGATCCAGAGGGCCTGGGTGACTTTCTAATAGTCAGAATGAGGACAGAGAGTTTGCCTATCTAAGGGAAAGAGAACTTCAGTGCTGACAGAAGTTGTCAGCAGCAGATGACAATTTGTGCCGAACAGGATCTCTGCTCAAAGCAAAGACAGGAAGAACCTTCTGAGCTGCCTCAGACTGATGGAGCTTGTTTTTACCTCAGTTTCAGAAACAGCACAGATCAGTTTGTTTCTGTCTATGCTAAAGCCACCTGAATTTCTATGCTGATCTAACCTCACTTTTTACTGCTACCAATTCTTTGCAAGCTGTGTGTCAAACTACAAAGAGCCCCGAACAGGTCTGACTTTGTTGAACACCAAACCTCTTACAGTTCTAAGTCTTCCACTTTTGCAGTGCAGAAGACACAGAAGGCATTATTTAAATCCACATCAATAAAGTACTCATCCAACTCCTGGAGAAGAATGTTGATAAAGTAATCCCATGATGAAGGTTAGCTCTGCAAAATCGTTCCAACTCAACATTTTATCTACATTCATTGCACTTTTTTTCCCCTTTTTTTCCCCCAACCTTATTTGTTGTCTGTCCATTAAAGCAGATGTGATATGTTTACAGCTGCCAAATGACATGAAAATGACCACAGGAGCTGACTGGGAGATGAATAACTCCCATTAGGCAGCAGCAGCAAAAGGTATTCTGGATTGCTGGTAATTCCAGTGCTGCTTCAATAAAGACACCCCCACATGCTGATTACAAGGACACAGGGGGCATAGAGAAGAAGGCTTACAGGAACAGTGATGTCAGGGCTGTGATCTCAAGGCCAAGTCTCAGAGGATCCGTACAATGACATCTAAATAAAGTAGCACAGCAAAGACTGCATAAGTCTTGATGCCAGGGAAGTCAAGGCAAATGCAGAAAATGAGGAAAAGTTCCCTGTGCAGTACTTCAGAGACTCTGGTCTTTAAGCAGGTAGTGATTTGTCTCCTCTAAATTTCACAGTGGGTAGTTTGAAATCTGAATTATGGAATGGCTGAGATAGCCCTCAGAGCAAAAGATATCAATCCATATTACTGGTAATTGCCTGTAGGACTTTAGGAATGCAGGAAAACCCAATAAAATAATCCTGATACAACAGCTATTAGAACTGCCTACTATTTCCTGCTGCTGTGTGAGAAGAGTGAACAGGCAGGACATACTAGGACACAGACTTCACCTGCAAGCTTTGCTTTGGCCTACTTGCTACCCTTTGTCATAGCTGCTTGCTGCTCTTTCCATGTTTGGCCTTCTCTGTTCATTCTAAGTCATGCTGCAGGAGGAAAGAGACATGGATGGAGGGCCAAGTCACCTTTCTTCTGCTTGGCACTGTCAGAACCTGGTATCTTCACACATACATCTGCCTACAGGATTTGCAATGGCTTGACTGTGGAGTGGCTGAGCTAGCACACCCTAGGCCAGCTTCCTGGTGCTACAAGTCTTAGTCACTCCTAAGTTAGGATGGAGAGAATGTTTTCAGGTCTTCTGCTTGCTGCCAGTTCACCAGCTCCAATCCCCAGCTCCCATACTGTACCTTTGACAAAAACGCTTTTCTGACAGAAAGCTAAAAAAAGGTTTTTCCACAAACATACAGCCCACAAAGGTAAATTCACAGCCTGACAGTTGGCTCCCTTGATTTCATTGATATCTACTCCATCCATTCCTAGCTCAATGCACTTTCTACAACTGCTCATCCTTTCCTTGCTAAAGAAACATTGATCCCCAGCTGGAACAGAGGGAACCACAAGATGGAAGAGAGCAGGAGATAAGATACATAGGCCACCTAAAGGGAGCCTGCTGATTATTTTCATTAGCATTGGCAAATCACAGCTGCAATAGAAAAAGAAGTGTCAGAAAGTGAAGACTACTGCAGCTACACACAATATTAGGAAAGCAAAAGAACTGGCTGCAGAGGAAAATATGCCGAGTGATAAGGAGCCTCTCCCACACAGGACTCAACCCTGAGCTGCCCCAGTAGGTACGGAAGGAGAACGAGGGACCTGACATTATGTTTCAATAGACACAACAGGACACAACAGCATTGTCTGCTGGCACAAACTGCATTGCTGTGAGATTTTAATGTTTTTGTGGGTTTGCTCATATGCCTTAGTGTCGCCCTGATTTTCTCAAGTTTTACTGAGCCTTCTGATGTTTCCATTCTTTGCACAAACTTTCTCATGCACTTTATGTAAATAACTTATTGTTTTGCATTCCTTTATGGAGGACAAGCAACCTGACAGACAGTTAGGTTGCCCAGTGACATTGAGGAGGTGGCACTGTAACCCTCCAATGACACTGGGATTTTAGAAAGATATAAATATGGAGTCAGATGTTTTAATAAAAAGTTTTTTCAGTTTGCTACCACCAGAGCTGCTCCGTGTTGTTCTTGTATCGCCCCCCGGGACGGGGGTGACTCTTTAGTTCACAGGCAGCTGGGCTATTTCTGTACCACAATCACTGGTTGATAGGGATTCTGAAAATATTAAGAATACAAATTTGCTTTAGTAAGGAAGAAAAAATACATCACTTTTAATCAGTGCTAAGTTGACAACAGTCTGTGTGCAAGTGCTGCATTTTCAGCTTTTAGACAGCTGTGCAGGCACTGCTTGCTACTTTACTTCAGTAATTTCTCTGTGCAACAACTCCTAGTGCTGGAAATCATACCACCTGGCTTAATTCCCTTTTTTGGAACTCAGTGATGTAAAGTGATTACCATGGAAGAGTTTTATTTTTCAAACCAACCACCTACTGTCTTGCCTTGGTGCTAAGTCAAACACACACATGGCACCCAGGGAAAAGAGCAAGGTGCACAGCATGAGACTCCACAGAACTAGCCAAGATCTGACCTGGCAGCTGAGTCACAAGACAGAGCAGCACGGAGAAAGCTTATCTCTGTCCATCTTTTTTTTTTCTTTCATCACATGCTTCATGGGAAGTCAGCTGTAAAACCAGGAGTGTCGTTTCTGTAATGAGTTTTAGCTTTGTGTGAGGCTGTAAGCATTGTCAGAGTACAAGCAGTTCTGGTCCCAGGTACCAAATAGAATTGCAACCATCCACAACAGCATTTAACAGTTTGAGCACTTACACAGGCCTTGCAACTATGAAGCTGCTGTGAAGATGCTGCCAGAACCCTGCCCAGGAGCAGAAGGGAGACTAGGACCTTCGAGATCTGATGCTCAGGAAGCTCAAGGCCTCAGAAGTATGAGCTCTAAGCTGCCTTCCACGAGTTCCTTTCACTCAGGAGCATCAGGAGCATTTGATGAAGGAAACACTGATAGCAGAATTTGCAGGCCCCCGTTTAACCCCAGTTTACAACTGCCAAGACGTTGAACTCAGTGTAGACCATGTCTCTGTTCAGCAGTGACACATCCTCTGTGTAAGAAGCCAATACATCAGCTTAGGCTATCCCTGTGTAGAGTTCTGCTCTGTCCACAACCAGGAACAGCAGCAGTGATCATAAATTCTTCGGAAGGGTTCAGCTCACCACCTTGTAAAACCAGGAACATGCTGATATAACAGAGTTTTTCTGCAGACTCAGATCCCAAGCCCTGAAGAAAGCCTTCAATTCCTTATAGGATTCAGTATTTTGTTACTGAAAACATAATCAATAAAATAACTATTCCCAGTATTGTTTTATTTTATTGAAACAACATACCACTTACCCACTTTGCATCTGGGGGTAAAGGATGATATTATTTACCCAGGAAGTGGATGATGAGACAGAGAACTGTGAGAAAACAAACAATGCTATCCCTGCAGGCCTCAAGACAGTGATTTAAAGACAAAAATATTCCTTATTCACTTATTTAATTCCTTTATCAGAGGGAAGGGTAAACATATCCAAACAGATTCAGAAACTATGGTAGAGTTATGTATCAGATTTATTTTGCACATTTCATGCAGAAACTGTAAATACATAAATACAAATGAAAACATTGCCTAAAACATTTCATACCATACTGTAATTTAAGAACAAACTTCAGCTTCCAACTACTCAGTTAGAAAAAATCCAGTTTCATTGTTATGTAATTAGTTGGCAAAGCAAATATTGTGACAAGCTTAACCTGAATACACTTAGAAATAAGTAAGAACTCCATATTTAAAATATATTCTTCTGCTACACTTTGTTATAAAGTAAGAGATTTACCATGGACTTCCTCTCATAAAAGGTAGAACTTTCTAGGAGGCCATGAGTAAGGTCTTTGTCATTTCCCTTTTTAGGTTCACAGTGCAGACTACTAATGCAGTTATTTTCCCCCAGCCCTCAGGTAGCTCTGAGAAGCAAACCACCATTTCACCCTCAAGTTATTTTGAAAGTACCAAATGAAATTGATAACACTTTTAGTACAAGAATTTTTTCATTAAGCACTTTTTCTGGCTGTTGACTTCATAAAGATATATGGGATTTGCTGGTTTGTTTGCTTGAGTACTTTTTCTTTTCTTTTTTGGTTTTCTCTCTTTTGATTGCTTAAGTCATACACTGAACTTGGATTTTACCATATGAGCTAATTCCTTCTGTACTCATAAATGGACATGGTTGCTTTTCCCTGAGTTATGCTGAAGTCACTTTCTTAGACTAACCAGACCTATTTAATCTCCTTGTGGAGATGCAACCTGTATCAGCTGAACAATGCTTTGCTTTTGCTGTAGTAGCTGATATCAATTCCCAGACACAGTATTTTCACAAGGCTGAAAACAACTCTTCCCTGACTGCTGCCAGCATCCACAAGCTGCACCCACATAAACACTTCTACACTCTGCTAGGATGGGCTCTGGAGAAGAGCTAGTGACCAAGCAGCCCATTCTTCACTCTTCCCCTCTTCCCACAATCCTTTCTCTGCTTTTTATTCAGCAATGCCTCTTCCAGGAGAGAATAAGTCACCCAAAAACTGTATGACACTTCACAGAGGCCCCAAAATAGCATCACAGAACAAAGCAAGGTCTCTCTGCTTCCCACTCTTCGACAGCACTTTGTTTTTAAAAAGCACATTTGGGGAAGTTTACATCCTGTTAGATACCAATTTCCTTTCTTTGCTTAGTATCAAGGCCTGCTGTGTCCCATAGATTCTATCATCTTTGCATTAAGAACATTCCCTTCCATTTTGCAATGAGCACCTTTGGTTTACTGTGCCCTGGACAGGTGATCTAGCAGGACAGACCATTCACACCACAGGTTTTCACAGCATTGCCAACATCCACCATTAAAAAGAAAATTGGTGGCCTCAATGCAGGCAAAGTGTCTGTAATCACCTGCATTTAAATTACCTCAGTCTTCCAGAAAAAGGTCCAAATTTCCAGGTTGCTTATTTATTTACCCCCAATAACTTATAGACAAGGTTCCCCAGGTTTGCACAGCCACCTTGGATAAACTCTGTAACATGGAGAATCCATGAATCTGCACATTTTTGCTCCAACAGTCACATAGCACAAATACAAACATACTAATGTTAATCTCTTTATACTCAGTTTTGCTCTTATCCACTGAGGAAGAACTCAAATACTTATCTGAGTGGCTGACTGCACTTACAGCAAAGTTCACATTAATTCTGCAAAGGCAAACAAAAGTAGCTTCAAAGAACAGCACACCTTATGTATCACGTAGATGCTGGACTACCAGGAAAGAGGAAAAAAATTATCAGAAATTTTGGACCAAACAAAATGAAGCCCAGAACATGAGTAGTACATGCTTTGAAAATCTGGTAAGGCTATCATTGAGGCCTCAAATACAGACAGATACACGGTCACTGTAACATCACTCTTCTTAACTTGGATGAGCTTTTTCTGTAGGAGATGCTGATCTGAAATAGTGGATGTTCCAGCACCTGTCATACCCTAAACAGCATTGAGAGTCCACAGAGAAAGTGAGGAATTCTTTGCCTAGTCCTTCATACCTCATATCCACTTCTGAAGTATACTACTACTAAAAGAAGTACAAGTACACAACAAGATTCAGTTTAATCACTCTGATGACGTAATGTAAAGGATTTCATCTTCGCTTTGTGCCCCCAAAGCCTGCAAAATAAAGAAAAAAAAGTCACCTCCACCATGGCCTTTCCATTGAACTCTCTAGTTTTAAAAAGGCTAAAGGTGGCAAGGGAGATGAGGTAAACATATTCACATGAAGCAGAGCAGCAAGTAACTTTGGGCTGACTGGCCTGGAAACTATTTTGTTCTTGCAGATTAGACAACCTGCATTCTACAGAGAACATGTCTGTGCATGTTTGCTAGAGAAGGGTATGTGTAGTGCTCATCAGAAGAGAAAGCCTTAAACTAATGCACCTTGCCAGTGAAGACAAGCCCGATGCTGATGGTGTCATGCCCACCACAGGCCTGTGGGGAATTTCATGCCCCACAATGCTGCCCAACCTCCATAGGGAATGGAAGGAAGGGACATCATTACATGCAATCTACACCAACTAGTAAAATAAAACAAGGATGCTCGTTGAACCACAACTAATATCTGCATGTTTTTGATAGGTCAAAGTCTCTTGAGCTTCAGGAAATTAAAAGGTGTTTTGCCTTACCAGAAGCAGTTCTTGTTCCTGAACTGCTGCCTTCTGTGAAATTCCTTGAGTGCCCATGCATAGGAGGCACAGCTGTGTGATCTGTCCACATACTGTGAAATGGGGAACGTGGCTGTGCTCTGCCATGAAACAGAGTAGAAGGAAGGCTTCATTAGTGGCCTTCAGAAAAACTAAGAAGATACCATTCCAAACAAGAGAACTGCACCTCCAAGGGAAAACTGTAAGCAGTTATTTCAAAGCTGGAAATATTCCTATTTAATGTATTTAACACATTGAGAGCAAGGACATCCAGTGCTGCAATATCATAATCTGTGGACTTTCAAAAGGAAATTAAGCTTTATTCTTCAGAATAAGGAATTCAAACAATTGCAGACGAGGCAATTTTTCTTTCTGAAATTTTGACCTTAGATTCTGTCAAACAAGAAAGAAGTTTGAAATCTGAAGTTTAAATGCATTTTGGCATCACCTACATCCCAGCCATGTTTGGCAAGAGAAAACATCCTTCTGTTAACTATTTTGAAAAGGTCATATCAGTAACACTAACATATCGTGGTCTTTGACTCACTCACTTAAAATTACTTGCTTCCATGGATATGGAATTTCCTGCTGTTGAAATTTACAAACAGCTCTCTCACACTTCCTGGCACCAGCATTTTGTAGCACATAATTTCAAAAGCCTAAGAAACTGAATTAAATAATAGTGGACCGAAGACTGTTTTAAACAAAAAGAAGCCCAAGTTAGGAAGCTTGTTTATGTATTTGGACTTACTCAGTTAGATCTCTAATCTTGAACAATAATTTGTGGCTACTGAAATGGGGGTGTGTATAGAAATCAGGGAACTAACCTGTATGTAGATACTACATAAACAGAATGCCTCAACACAGGAGTCGTGTATTTAAGCCTTAAGAAATACCAGGTCAATAAAAACTTAAACACATTATACCTTAGAAAAATTCTTAGCAGAATTAATATAAGGCTTCTGTTATTAAAAACAGCCAACAACTTTACAACACAGATGCTTAGCATACACTCCTGTCCATATATCTTATTCTCTAATCTGTTACATTTCTACAGGAATAGACTTGATACATAGGCAAGTAATTTGATAAATAGAGAAAACTACTTAGGATCTGAAGATTCCCTGCAGGAATCTCGTATTTTCTCCAGTGAAGCCTAAAATGGCAGCAACTGCTCTCTTTAAACTGTTAATCTAAAAAGGATGCATTCTAAATGTCTAAAAGCCTATACCAAATATGGTCATCTAGACTTATTTTAGGAAAGATGACCCTGATACAAGAGATCCATATACAGATGATTATATGCTTAATATGACTATGTGTGTTGTAAAGCATTCTGCAGATAAATTCTTTAAATGCTCAGTTTAAATTTGCTGGCCATCATGCCAGGTCAGAGGAAGCAGAAGGAAGTACCTCAGTCTTCTGCCTCAGAAACATGTTTGAAATGTCCCTGGTCCTGGAACTACAAACAGCTGCTCAAAATTCTTCTAGTGGCAGGATTTTATAATTTGAATGACACAGGTCTGAAATCTCAAAAACAATGTCAATATAGTATATGGCATACCCCCTGAAAGCTTAAATGCTTAAAATCTGAGAATATGCATATTTTACCTGTGACTGCCTGCTAAGTAGCCTAGCAAGCCTCCTGCTCCTAATCCAGTCCAAAATCCTGGTCCTGAACTGGTTCCATGATGAGAATGAGTTCCAAAGCTGTTGTCATCTTAAACAAAATGAAAATAGGAAGTATAAGTTAGTAACAGACTAATCCTCAGGCCAGCTGTTGCAAAAAAAAATCTCTCCTGTTAAAGATAATGGAAAATTAGACAGCAAATTGCTCCTGATTTCAGCAGATTTTCGATCAAGCTTAACTTGAAAGGCCTCACATTTCAGAAAGCAGGAAACCCCACATAAACTAACACTACTATAGAGAATTTTATGCTAAAAATCTGCTTCCACTTCATTTCACAACCCTGACGTTTGCAAAACATGGAAAGAGTTCCTGCCTGCTGATCTATAAACAGACAAGTTAGATTAAAAATAGAAAAGGAAACTAAGAAAGAATAATTTGCTGAAGGTCACCGAGCAGACCAGAAGCAGATGCAGGAACACAAATCAAGTAGGTAAGACTGCACAGTGAGCAAACCACAAAGACACAGAGCTCCTAATCTCACTGAGCACAGCTGCACAGTTTGAGTCACAGTGGCTCAGTGTAACGCTAACATTACTGGTATTGTTCCTGGTAATCCTAGTCTGGCACTTGTTATCAAAAGCCAAGCTAACTGCAACCACATTGCAAAGTTTTCATTATGCATGAGTCGCCAAGCTTGACAAATACCTTGATGAAACTGCAAGGGTATCAAGGAGGTTGTGGGGGAAGGAAAGTCACAAATTTTTTGACGTGGGACCTGCACGTAACGTGAGGTTCGGAGCCAGAATGAATGTCTTCCATTTAGAAAGAGAAAGAGAAAATACAAACCCAAAGTAGAATAATTTTCTGGTCTAGAAAAAAATCATGGATGCAAAAATAAGCTCAACCATGGGCTTAACACATAAGGAAGTATAAAAAGGACTGAAGATAGCATTAGGGTCTCCCTGAAACATGCCCACCCAAACAAGTGGGCCAGAGATGATGTAGGTAAGAATTAGAGGGCCTGGTTTGCCTTCAAACTGATATGGGTTGTTTGAAGTCAGAGAAGAAAAAACTATAATGAAATAATCAGTTTCAGTCTAGACTGGATTTGACGTTGAATTTCATTTTGAATGTGTGGGGAGAAATATAAACTCTCATTGGGATGATATACCATTAAATTATGCTGATTGAGAACAACAACAACAAAAATTACTTAATTTGCTGTGAAAACAATGTTAATCAGAGATGAACCAACTCATTTGTTCAAAAGCACCCTGACTGAACACTGACTCAGAAAACTGAGTAATTTTTTTTTAAAATATCTAGAGTAAACATTAAGAATCATGTCAAACAACTAACTGAGAGAAAGCAGAATTTAATTAAGATAGTCTAGCTAAACAAGTTCCACAGGACACATTCTGCATGTTAAGGGGATTTAAAATGAGGTAAATTAAATATTAACAGCAATATGTGAACAACATTGCTTTTCATTACTGTCCAGGTTTTCAGAGACTAACACATTCCTGGAACACATGGACATACACATTCAGAGATGTGCTTTTGCTCTGCTCCCACAATGTAAGGCAGACACTGAATGCATGAAGGAGCCTAACACTTAGTATTTTTAATCTGGCTCCACATTTTAGTTTTCCTCCTTACTTTGCCTGAAATCTAAAGACAAATCATTGACATGCCTTATTAAAAACATCACAAGCTAAGCATTATATGGCTCCCAGTGTGTACTTTAAGTGTCTCAGTTTTCAGCAATCCTCAAGAAAACATTCTCAAGGCCCTGCCCTTGCTAGATTTGAGACTCCTGCAAAGAAAAATGCATTGGGGCAATTAACTGACATGGAACTGAACAGAAAAAAAAACCTAAAAAACCCTTCATTGTTTCACCTGTGCCCAGTGTGAAAGAGCTGTGTGTCATGGCCAGGGCTCTTGCTGACCACCACAGTACAGCCAGTGCCATGCCCACACATGGCCACTGATGCCCACACAGCACAGACAGACAGTCTGATGTAACTACATGCAAACCAATTTGCAAAGCCAACAGAAGCAGATTCCCTTTAATTTTCTGGGGCAGGTACAGCTGAAAGCTTCTGCTGTACACGCCCTGCACAAGGGTATCCAAAAGAATTACACTGCACCCTCTGTTGGCCAAGCTGTTTGAACAAAACTTGGAGAAAGCATTAATAAGCATTATTAAAATATAAACTTTCAACTAAGTGAACCTAATCCTTGCTATGTATTTTCTTGCCAAAACCCGTTCTCTATTAAAAAAAAAAAAAAAAAAGAAATTATGTAACTTGTGAGAATGTAATTTAAATTCCAGTTCCTGTGCTGTGGGCAGCTTGCATGTTTACAGGGTTAAATGAGTTAGTCAGACACCAGATGAGTAATGTTTATTTCCCTGAGACACTATGACTGCTGAAGGAATACCACTTATTATGTGACAGAAGTCACCAGTTTTCTGGGAAAAGAAAAATTGCCTCTTTTCCCAACAGCATCCTTGTCGCTGCTTTTGTAATTTTCAACTTCAGATGAAAGGCACCACGTGAGATTCAGATGCTGAACCCTCTAATGACAGTTCACAGATACTGTTCCCTGCTCTGGGAACCAAATCTTTCAGCTGCTGGGACTACACTGAAGCCCTGTTAAACAGAGGACTGGTACATGATACTCAACCCCATCAACTGCTTTGTGAATGAAATCAGGGCTGAAAGACTGTTCTGTAAAGTTTCAGAGTGCTCCTTTGGCATGGGTTTGCTTCTGGCTGTGTAAGAACATTCTCTTTTCCAGATTACCTATGACAATTATTCTCCCTGTCACAATCCTGCTATTTCACAGGTGATGAAAAGAATAGTTGCAGAGCATGGGGAGGTAGCTTTTCAAAGGTTCAAAGGGCAGCCTGCCCTGAAAGCCTGTGGAAAGCCAAGCCCTTATTTCCTCTTTTGAACAAAGAGCAGCATACAAAGCTGGCCGTAGGCTCTGCAGCCAATTCGGCAGTTGCCTGCAAATGCTGTGGTTTTAACTCTATCCCACCTTCCCTTACCACTGATAACACAGGACAATCCTGCTTGCCCTTTTGAATACTGTAAACGGCTCAGAGCCCTACCTGTGAAGGTGGACTTAAAACCAGGAGGAGGAGGTGCCTGTTGACTCTGCCAGAAGGGCTGAGAGGAGCCATCACTGCCCCCAGAACTCTGCTGGGACTGCTGGTTGCTGAGGAAGAGCTTGTATACTCCAAAAGCAAGAACGAGAAGAACAATTACAACAATTGCTCCAGAACCAGAATCAGAATAATCTTTGCTTGACTGGTAATAGCTAGAGCCAAAGCTTCCAGAGTTCTTCACTTTCCTTTCACCTTCCTCAGTCAGCTCTAGCTTGAACAGCAAACTACAGGAGCCTCTCAGTATGTAAGGATCATCCGGGTAATCGTAGCCTTCACAGCTCACTTCCAATTGCCCAAAACGGTAGGCATTTTCCAGGTCTGCTTTGCACTGCCACTGAAAAAATAAACACAACACAAAGTAAAACATACTGCCCCAAGGATAAAAACACCTGTCTGCTTCCCTACATACACCCTGAAATAAAGCTGCAGTTGCTAACAAATCATCTACGGGCCATAGGTAAGAAATCTCCGTGTGCTCCTATTTTGAAAAGGAGTAGGAATTTGATGTTTAAATGAATTTTAAACCCTAAAACTTATAAAGGATCTTATTTTTCAAAACCCTGAAGAATTACAGCTCTGGAAGATTTAGCTTTTTTTCATTTAACATGTTTGTCAAATATCCCTTCTTGAGATATAGCAATACTTCTAAAAAATGTGCTGTACCCTGTGCAACAGCTACTTAACAAAGGCACACATCGAGTCCTGTGCAAACTCGATGGCAGCCACAAAAACATGACACGTGAGCCAGAGATCCAGTGCACCATTGTGTCCATTTGTGTCTGCAGAAATCAAAAGAAACTGGGACAGACATCATTAGGCATTCATATGCAACACTTAACAATTATATCCGGGATTCTCTGGTTGAACACAGGTGGATCCTCAGGCTCACATTCCCCTTAGGTACCCAAACACAGGGATCTCTAATGGCACATGATATGTATTTTGAAGAGGAAATAAGAAAGTAGGTGTCTCTAAATTAGTAATTCAGTACAGCAGTATCAACTGCCAATTAATATTTGACTGTTCTTTCACAATACTGTATCAGTTTTAGCAATTGCTTTCAGCCTTGATTCCTGGTTATCTATTTACAGTGGCCTCTTTAACAGCTGAAAGTCAAAATTATTTACTGACTAGCACTCACATCCTAAGGTGCAGGTGAAAGTCGGGCAAGTCTGAAATTTAGTTTTTAAAAGGTAAGGCTGAAGTGAAGCAAGTATTAAGAAGACCCTTCCACACGAATAAAAAATGGAAATTCACACAGCAATAATAATTCAAAAGCATCCTTCAGGGTTTACAAGAGTTTAATTTTATAAACTCGAGCACCATTTTATTTAAAACCAACAAAGGTTTGTTATACCATGCTTTTACATTAGCTCCTTCAAAGATATTTCAAACACATACATACAGTAGTTCTGGAAAATCCAAACCTAAAAGTATTCAGGTTAAGATTTAGTGCAAGAGTTCATCTAACAAAAAGCACCTGAACTGACAACCTAGCTCACCGCTCCTCGCTCCTTCAGAGCTTACCAACTTGGGGGAAAGCGATTTCATAAACAGTTTAACACGTTTTAAACAGTTACCTGCACATCATAGCCATCCCATCCTTTGTTGTAACATTGAACAACCTCAGGGACACGGGAACACCCGGCAGAGCCTCCCGTGCACTGCAGCTGAGGGACCGAAGCCGTCCGCCGGGATGTTGTGTATTGCCCTCTGCGGAGAGTGAGCGCCTGAACGTCCCGCAGCAGAACCTTCCCTGAAACAGGCAGCACAAAGAGTCACAGAATCCATCTGTGGGCTGGGAAAGACCTCTGCCATCACCTTTATCGAGTCCGACCTCGATAAAGGAACCCTATCCTGTCAACCAGACCACGGCACACAATGTCACGTCCAGTTTTTCCCTAAACACTTCCAGGGACGGTGACTCCACCACCATCCTGGGAAGACCATTCCAATATCTGATCACCCTTCCCTTGAAAAACTTCTTCCTAGTGCTTGTCAGCGCTAACGCAGGTGCACTCCTCCTGGCTACAAGGGCCTGCTCTCAGGAAAAGGCTGGCGACACAAGGGCCGAAGCAGTAAGCCTGCATCTTTACGAGACCAAGCTCTAGGAAGCACCAGACGCCCCGAGGGAAACACGGCAGAGTTCCCCATTCCCTTCGAGCCGGCTCTGGCGGCTCCTCGCCGGCAGACA
>WBNO01019905.1:644815-667462 GCA_013400575.1 Peucedramus taeniatus
GTGTCCCCGCGGGACCCGAGTGTCCCCGCTCGGCCGGGCGGGCGGGGCTGCGCTGAGCCGCGCGTTGTTTTGCGGGCGGTCGGTGCAGTGCGCGGTGCGTTGCCCCCTTCACGTTGGTGGGGTTTGTTCTCGTTGTAGCGCTGATCAGCCTGTCCTTTGGGGGAGCGGTCGGACTGATGTTCTTGATGCTCGGATGCGCCCTGCCCCAATACAAGTACCGTGCACTCTCTTTCTATTCCTTTACTTCTTTTTTGTGTGTTTGTAACTTCAGAGGAGTCCCGCTGCCATAATGGTGGATTGATAAGTTCTCTCTGTAGGAGGGGCCTCAGGTTTTTTGGGGTTGTGTTTTTTTGTTGTTTGGTTGGGCTGTTTTGGCTCTTGCTTCAAACGATTGGGGTGGGAATAAAAAGAAAGACCCTCCAGAATTTAATTAATCCTAAAGAGTAATGGCAGCAACAGTTAAACTGCCAGGCCTGGCTGCAAGCCGTGGAAGGGTGCATTGCCCTGTGTGGAGTGGTGTCCGGCTGTGGCTGACCATCAGAGCGCAGCAGCTCCCGAGGTGGGCAGCGAGGGTGTGCTATCCAGGGAAGCTCTTGCAGTTTCTGTGGCTGCCTAGGGGTAGCTGGGCTGTCGGTGACCATCAGGTGGAACCTTGGCTGTGTCCCACACTTGTAATATAGCATCTCGAGTAACTGCAGCTGCTAGCTGTACTCTCCCCCCATCGATTCCCATCTCCTGGTTTTCAGGAGATACAAAGGAGCAGACCAAATGCTCAGATAGTAAGGCCTGTGGCTTTGACTCTTTGCAAGTGAATGCTGACTCTACAGAAAATATTTTAAATTGACTTAGTCACTGTTGAATAAATAACAAATATCCTGTTGATAGATCTGTTATTGGCTGTGAATTGCAGTTTCTACATATATGACTAGAATTCCTAGGCCAGCTTTCTTTTGTTATGAAGCTAGTGCTACTGACACAAACCCTTGGGAAGGAGACCCTTATGCGGTTTCCCTTTAAACAATGCCGTAAAGTTTTATTGAAGCAACGTGCACCTGTGTTTGTGTGCCTGAGAAATCTAGTCTGGAGCACTGCAAGGGTATCTCTTAAGTACAACTGATAGGATAAACTTGGAGTTAAGCTCACCTTGTGAGGTGGCATTACATTTAGGCTTGCTTAGTGAAATCTTGCTTTGTGAATATCCTGTTAGTGAACTGTGCTGCTGTTGAGGTCAGCTGAAGCCACTCATGCAAATGGTCTGTTGGATTAATGTCAGCTCATTCCAAGGCAAAGGATTTGCCTTCCCTGGGCTTCTCTGTCCTAAATGGGGATGCTGGATGGCGAAAATGCCCTGCATTGATTTTAAGAGGAGCAGGAAGTAAACCCAGTTAACTAAAACTTTTATTCTCTTTTCTTTTTCAGCCAGTACTGGCCTCTGTTTGTTCTGTTTTTTTACATCCTTTCTCCTATCCCATACTGCATAGCAAGAAGATTGGTAGACGACACGGATGCTACAAGTAATGCCTGCAAGGAGCTGGCCATATTCCTTACAACAGGCATTGTGGTCTCAGCATTTGGGCTGCCCATAGTGTTTGCAAGAGCAGAACTGGTTAGTAGTATTTCAACCTGAGATTGCCTTTTTTTCTTTTTTTCTAGAAAACTTTGTTCTTTGTGTTCGTTTGTTTATTGAAGGTAAAGCTTTCATGCACTAAATAATTCTTATAATTGCGTACTTTTGGAACCAGAATAAGAAAAATCAATACAGAAATTGGAAGATGGCAGAACATTGTGATTGCCAATTGCTTCACATGGTCATGGAATAAAGCCTAACAATGCAATGCAGAGAAAATGAGACAGAAAACTGTGAAAACTTAACAGGGAAGTAACCAAATATAGAAGTGTAAAGAATAGTTTGAAGACAATTTGTGGAACAGTAGGGCTAAAGCAGCATGAATAAACAAACAAAAAAAAAAGCATTTTTATAGTCACTGTAAATGATATTGTAAGTGATATTGGTATCATTTTCTTAAACTTCCAAGTTCTCATTACATATTTCCCTGTATACAGCTTTTCACTAAAATACTTTAAAAGTTCACTTTGTGTGAATGTCAGAAAGCACTACCAAGTCAAAAAACATGGAGTGCACTTCCATAAATGTCTTTAGGCAAGAACAGCTCAGATGGGCAGTTGGAATGCCTCACATTTAAGTATAAAAACCACAACTCTCCTGTAAGAGAGACATCCACCTCCTTTTTTGTTACTGGGATATCTGCTGACGTTTTGAAGACCTTAAATACCTGTTTTACAAAGTCCTACAGGATAGCTGGGCTGCAGATGTGTTTGATGCTGTTGTCTAGCCTTACTTTGCATACCAAACCAGTTGTGCCTGCTAGGCAGTGCTTTGAGTACAGCTAGAAGAAACTTGTAGTGCTGCTTGGCTGGCTGTGATTTTGTCAAGTAATTTTGGGTAAACTCAGCCTGCCTGGTGTAACCACAAATAATGAGATATTGCCTCTTGCATCATGGACATATTACTGCACTTTGTCAAGAATGGGACAATAAGATGTTACCTTTTGTCTTGTTCAGCTCCAAATGTGTCTAACCAAATCCCCCTGTTCACAGATTTACTGGGGCGCATGTGCTCTCGTTCTCACTGGGAATACAGTCATCTTTGCCACCATCCTAGGATTTTTCTTGGTCTTTGGCAGCAATGACGACTTCAGCTGGCAGCAGTGGTGAAAGGAAGACGCGAGAACTATCCACAGGCATCTTGTCATGCAGTGGCCATCCATACAAATGAGAGAATGGGCAATAAAGAGAAGTAGCGTAGCAAGCCTCTTGAGTATTCTAGATGCTCCTTTTGACGTTGTTCGTTCTGAGTGTACTACTGTTGCTGACAGGGTTTCTACGTTTTTATGAAGTGGAGAGATGATTGATTTCATTTTTACCTATGGTATGTTTTTAGGTGCTCTCTTGGTTTAAAATTGTCATCCTTCTGTCCAATGTTTTATGTGAAGCTTTAAACCAGGAACAACATTTAAACATAGTTTCAAAGATTTAAAGTGGGGGGGTTTTGGTGGGGTTTTTCTTTGTTGGTGGGTTTTGTTTTTGTTTTGTTTTTTAAGTTAAGCATTAATACTGTGTTTCATTTTTTTTAATACCAGGATTAAATTATATACAAGCCGAATGGAAGTAAGAGATTGTCCACCACCATTGCCAATTACCAGATCAATAGATTGTTGCTATATTTTAGCAGAGGCAAGGTGGGTTGTAGAGTACTGGCTGCAGATTTTCTTCTGCCCATACCTCAGACTGGGTGATGAATGTTGATAGCCTTCCTTTCAGGAGAAGGCTGAGGAGCAGGTAGAGTTATTTGGGAGAAAAGTCCTAAATTTTAACACTACTAGCTCTTTTACCTGCTTTGTTACCGATTCTGTGGATGTGACATTCAGATACTCTGTAAATGTATTGATGCTGACATACAAAGCTGAAGTGTATTGTAGGGGAAGAGAAAATTATGTTTAAATTCCAAGTTTTTAAAAAAAGTATCTTTTGAACTCTATTTATAAGCATTGTATGGTTTTGAACTTTTATGTCAACTTTTTACCACAAAAATGGTAAAATGTTCATTTATGGAACTACTGGTCTGTGTTAATTTGAAGCATATACAAAGCTATTTGCTCCTCCCCCTTTTTAATTTATTTTATACATAGCATATATATATAAATATATAATAAACCAGCTTTTAAAATGTAAATTAAATCTTTGTGTTAAACTTGCCTAAGAATGAATTTCCCCTCCCCTCCTTTTTTTTTCCCCTCAATGCAGCTGAGGCACGACTTTTTTGGAAGTCACTGGCTGAACTGATTTCACTGACTGTTTTTAAGTTCTTATGCACTGTTGGTTAATAAGATTTACTGTTATGTCTGTAACTGTAGCTTGTGTTCTGTAAGACTGCACATGTAGCTTCAAGTGTTTAAGACAAGTTTTCTGCATACCTCTCAATTGTCCAGATTTTTCATTTGAAGAAATCTGCCATTGGACATTCCATCACAGCACAGTTGATGAATACCACTTAACCACGTTTGCCTGTACCACGTGCAGTGATGATCTTGACCAAACTTACTTCTAAACTGTATTTTTCAATTCTTTAAAAAAGTCTATGAAACTTAACCATGTGTAATTGAAAGCTGACAATTGCTTAGGTTTTGCTCAACAGTATGAAAAGGCAGAGAGCTGCAGGTCTTAGCTGTAGTATTTGAGCACAGATACAAACAAAATATAAAGTTTGCATATATATTTATGTTCATAAATGTATATGAGTGTATACAAAGTCTGATAGTAATGGGGTGTGCTCCAGGAACCAGTACTGGCAAGTGGGGCAGCTGGGGTGTAGGTACCTCCACACTGCTTTGTTAATGTCCTGTGTGTGCAGCAGAGGAACCAGCAGGTGCCAAGGCTCCAGAGCAGACGTATCTCAAGGGTAAGCAAGTGCTTCCCCAGGCTGCCCATGATGGTGGCATTGGGAGCTGCACGAGGGCTGTAGGATCACGTGTGTCTTTCCCTTTTTCAGCAAGATTTCTGCACCCACGCCCCCAGTACAATGGATGCTTAAAAAAATCTTCCAAACCAGTGGCTAAAGTTGCAGTCCTCTGCAGTCCTTACGGAGGAGGAATGCCTAGGACTTGTACAAATATGAGTCTGTTACTTTTTCACAGTCAGGAATTGTTTTTCCCTTCATTCCTGAAGCCGCATGATGCTACTCTGGATCACTGGTCGTGGAGCTGATTCTGCATGTATTGGTGATGCATTTTTTGTTTGTTAATTGCATTACAGCACTCCCTCCTTGCTTGCACACCAAGTACATGCAGTATTGCTCTGATTCATGAGCGGGACACTTGAGAGGTATGATCCTTCCATATAATATGCACTGAGATTGTGTTACCATCCTTCTAGAGGGAAAAACTTTGAGCGATACAAGTTTTAAATAGCAATCTTGAGTTCTGTATGTTTAATCAAAAATACTCTAATAAAAAGAGTATTTTGTTTAAAGTATTAATTGTTCTTTTTCTTTTCTTTAATGTGGTGGTTATTCCTGCGGAAGAGATGACACCAGACTGCTCACTAGTCCTTCAGAACAGGACTGCTTTATAAAGAGAGGCTCCAGTGTCCAAGTTGCACTGAGCTGACTTTGATGGTCATATCTCACATTGCAGTTTTTCCTTCACTTTCTGTTTGAAAGCCAAATCCTGAAATGTTGGTGGTGTTATACAAAGTGATAACACCACCATAACCCTCTGATGTATTTATAACTCTGCATTTTTTTTTTAAAAACCACACAGCCTTTGTGATATTTGTAATCATGACATTTCTGAAATTTGAAAACTGATGACTGATGTCAGTCTTTTAGCAGAAGAAAGTAATGGTAGTTGGTGGAAAATCCTTTTGGGATGATCCATCACCCCTTCCTTCTCCACACACACACTCACTTTGGTGAAAACATTGGAAAGGGAGTGGAGTTATTTGGCAATAACTAAGGTGCTACATCTGCAGAGCTTTTTCATGAAAGCAAATTAAGTCAGTAGAATCATTGAATATTCTGGGCTGGAAGAGACCCATCAGGATGACTGAGTCAAGCTCCAGTCCCTGTGGAGGATGATCCCCAGAGTCACACCCAGTGCCTGGGAGTGTTGTCCAAAAGCTTCTTCAGCTTTGTAAGGCTTGATGCTGTGACCCCTTCCCTGGGGAGCTGTTCCACCCTCTGGGTGAAGAACCTTTTTCTGATATGTAGTCTAGACCTTCCCTGACTGAGCTCCATTCCATTTCCTTGAGTCCTGTCACTGGTCACCAGAGTGAAGAGGTCAGCACTTGGCCTTCTTCCTCTCTTGAGGATGTTCAAGACCACAATGGGGTCTCACTCTCTCCTCCAGGCTGAACAAACCAAGTGGCCTCTCAACGCTCCTCATATGGCTTCCTCTCAAGGCCCCTCACCGTTCTTTGGACACTGACAGCTCAGTGTCTTTCTTATGTTGTAACACCCAGAGCTGCCCCCAGCACTCGAGGTGAGGCTGCCCCAGTGCAGAGCAGAGCAGGACAATCCCCTCCCTTGCCTGGCTGTGCCTGATGTCCCCCAGGACAGGGTTGGCCCTCCTGGCTGCCAGGGCACAATGACTCACATTCGATTGCCATGGACCAGGACCCCCAGCTCCCTTTCTGCAGCGCTGCTCTCCAGCCTCTCGTTCCCCAGTCTGTACACACCGCCAGGGCTGCACAGCTGCACAGCCCGCGCTGGCCCCATCACACCTCATGCCCGCAGCAGGGGGAAGCCGCGCGGCCCTGACACGATCCCTGTGACCCTCATGCCCGCAGCAGGGGGACGCCGCGCGGCCCTGACACAATCCCTGTGACCCTCATGCCCGCAGCAGGGGGACGCCGCGCGGCCCTGACACAATCCCTGTGACCCTCATGCCCGCAGCCGGGGGAAGCCGCGCNCGCAGGCCGGGGGCGGGGCTCCGTTCGGCGCTTCCGCTTCCGGCGCGGCGCCGCCTCCGCGACGTGTGTCTGGTCCCGGTGCCAAGATGGCGGCGGCCGCGGGGGCGGCGGCGGCGGCGGGGCTGTGGAGCGAGGTGAACCGCTGCGGGCAGAACGGCGACTTCGCCCGCGCACTCAAGTCCGTCAATAAGAGTGAGTGCGGCGACAGTGCCGCCCCCCGGCCCGCGGGTCTGTGGTCTCTGCCCGGGCGCGGTGGCCTTGTGGAGGGTCGCTGCGCTGTGGCGGGGAGCGGGTGGTGCCCGTCCGTAGGTTTCGTGCCGGCACAGTCTGCGGGGATCTTACTGTGCTGGGGTAGAGGGAATGGGGCAGCCCGGGCCCAGGATCCGCTGCTGTACCGCGACCATCGGGTGCTTGTGTTGCATCACGCATCCCTTGCTGTGGGTCAAGCCTTCGGAGTTACTCGTGGGTTTTCCTTCCGTTTTGATCATGGGAGGAAGGAGGGCTTTTCCCCCGGGAACTGGAGGAGTGGTGTTGTGCATATGGACTGAGTGACTTGGGAGCAATAACTTGCTCGAAACAGAGAGTTCCCGTTGAGGTGTGTTGTTTTGGTGGCTAGGCGTCCAAAATGGGATTGCAGTATAAGGCACGTTGTGGTTATAAGTTCTGTCTTTGCTGCTGGTAGGCAGTAGGGATTAATCTCCTGTCCTGGAAAAGCTGCTATTTGGAAAAAAACAAATAGCAAAACCTATGCCTCTCTTCAAGTTCTCACTCACTGTCGTCCACTGGCAGAAAGTTTTAGCGTGTCAAGTGACTCCCTGACAAGAGCCACACTGTTCTTCTGTACCAGCTGTTTTCCTTCCTGAGTATGCTTTACGTGGCACTGGGGCCTTTGCACTGTGTTCTTTGCCTAGAAGTGAAATGCCAGGGAAAGGTTTGCCCAGGTGTGGTTGGGCCCTTTGGTGCAGCTCTCTTCCAGACATGTTAGCACAGTGCATGCTTCTGGTAAGTTCAGGATTTGTACTGGATCCTCTTATCCTGCTGGGGTTTGTTTCATGATCCGAGCCAAAGCAAGCCATGCCAGGATGCTTTAAGTTGATGTTTCTGCTCTCTAGGATGGGTTTTTGCAGCTCTAATAATATGAGTCTCTACAAACCCTGAGTGTGTTTGAGTTGGATCGTTGTGTTGAAACTGGTTTCTCCTCCAGTACTGCAGATCAACAAAGATGACGTGACAGCACTTCAGTGTAAAGTAGTGTGTCTTATCCAGAATGGGAACTTCAAGGAAGCCCTTGGTGTAATCAATACCCACACTAAAGTGTTAACCAGGTGAGTTGTGTCTTGCTGTGCTCTACAAAATATGAGACTCCTGAGTCCTTGAGAAGCTGCTGCAGCTTCAGTGGAGGGGACTAATAAGGTAGCAAAATAAAGACCAGGATATGCTCAGAGACATTTGGGTTGGTCTTCTCAGTGACACACTTATTTATGGGAGGGGGTGAGACAGGGTCTGGTTGAGTTTGAGGCAGTCTAACATCTTGCTGTTACTGTTGAAGGGATTGTCCCTGACAGAGTTTTCAGCCACCTTCACTTGCTGATTCTGCTTGTAGATGTGGCTGGGTAGCATGACTGGTGCAAGGGAAGGGGACAGATCTCTCTGGGAGGGAAGTGAGAAGCCTTTGTTGGTGGCAGTGAGCTGATGGCTTTGCTTGGCTGTCTCATCATACGGCTCCTTGGGGTCCTTCGCTTTGCCAGCCTCAGCTTTTGGGGTGGTGCATGCCCTTTGTGCATCCTCTCAAAACCAGGACCCTGGAGACAAATTGTGTTTGAGAACAAGTCAAGCTTCTCATTTGTGTCCTTAAGATTCTAATTTTGTTCCTCATAAGGGTGCTCTCTGTGCAATGACAAGGATGAAAAGTGCTACCCAAGAACTGGCTGGCAGCAAAATTTTTGTATTTCAGATGCTGTTCTTATTAAGGAACTTCCCAGAAAGGTGTGTTGAAGTGTGATGAAACATACCTTTGTTTTTGTTTGCATCTGAATAACATGTAATTACCCTGTTCACCAATTCCTTCTTTCCTGGGACAAAAGGGCTTTGATTCAAGTTTTTTAGCTTATTATTTTATTATATGGTAAGGAGAAGGATTTTTTTTTTATTCAACTGGTTTCAGAGTTCTTCCTATAACTTCTTTCTGCTCATTCAACTGTATGTCTGTTTCTGTGTCCTGCAGAGCAAGGAAAGTGGTGGTTCTTGGTCTGTCTTGAAGTTTTCCTATCCTGCACTGAAGCTGCTTTGATTTAATTCTAAATGCCATTAATTTTCAAACTTCCTTAATACTCAGTTGAATCGAGATAATTTTAAATAGGCAAAGTAAAGCTGATAATAAGGGGCCCCAGGCAGGAGCTAAAGGAATTGCTGATTAATTTTCCTTTGGCTTAAGTGGTAACTTAGGGGGTAGGTAGAACATAGCATTCAAGGCTTTGCTTCTTTGAGAATGCTTCCCTGCTGGTATGAGCTTGCTTTGAAGCCAGTTTTATGTTGGCAAAAGCAAACCTTTTTGCTGCAGTTCTGCTGCAATGATATTTCAAAATAGGTTAATGTTACCTTTTTCTTGGTATCGGCCTGTAAGTGGGACTGTGTTTTATACCTTTTCCCTTCTCTCTGTGAGTCGATTATCTTTAAGTTTGCTGTAACAGTGTTTCATGGCAATGTAATGCCTTCTCCTTAAGAAAATGTCACAGAATGAAGTTTGCTATTGTTTTACCTTTTAAGCATTTGATTAGCATAATTAGTAGGCGGCCTGGAGCAGAGAGGATTTGGAATACCATGTGTGTGGAAATGCCATTTAAAAGGAACCTTTTTTTTTTTTTTTTGATGAAGTTTTGATATGCTTTCTCTGTTGAACACCAAGTAGTTAGAAGATACTTTGTGCTCAACAGATACATAATTCAGTAATCTGGGATCATGTGTTTGGATTTTTGGTTATGTAGCAGTCTGTGACTAATTAGGGCTGGTTATATGTGAGTGAATGCTGTTGAATGGAAACTCTAGTGCTTGCTGTCAGCCTTTGCCTTGTCCTTGCAGTGATGTTATTGCCTTTGAGAAGGCCTACTGTGAATACAGGTTGAACCGTATTGAAAGTGCTCTCAAGACCATTCAGAGTGCCAGTCAGCAGACAGACAAACTGAAGGAGCTTTATGGACAAGTGGTAATTACAAGCTTTTCTTCCTGGTGGGAGTTTCATATGCTGGATGCCTTGTCCCTCCTCTTATGGGGGGCAAGTATGGGGACAGAATTTCCTTCTCTGGCTTGAAGGTAAGGACAGGTATGGTTCCAACTGCTCAAACTTCTGTGAAGCTTCAGTTGCCTGTTTCTGGAGGCAGAGTCATCACCTTATTCCCACAGAACCAAAGCAACACATTAGTGATTTCTGCTCCCTTCCTGGGTCTGGCCTGATATTAGCCATCTGGTTGAGGAAGGAAGAGATCTGATGGGATTTGTTTGTGGTTCAGCCATCTTTTGCATTAGATACCTGTTCAGGAATGGTTTGTGGGACCTGATGTCTCAGGCATTAAAAGTGATGCAGAAAAGAAGTTATGCTTTTTCCTCTTCTTTTTTTTCCTGGTTGATCAGAACGGTTTTGTGAAGAATTGGCTATCTTCTCTCAGCTGCATGAAAGACCATTCATTTAATTTCTTTCTTAGAGAGGCGATCTAATTTGGAAGAAGGCTGTTTGAGGACAAAACTGAGTAAACTGCTGCTTTTAAAGAAGCTGTTTTAGGAGTAAGAGCTGTGTCATTTTTGTGCAGGTATCTGGTGTCATTGCTTGAGTCCTTGCAAGAGTAGTCTATATAGCTTGCCCTTAAAGATAGATGCAAATGTTAGTAATGTTCAGCTTAAAACATATGATGCTCTGCTGCCCCCAGTCCATGGGGAGGGAGGAAGGAAGCTGTAGTAACCAGCATGCACAGAAAAATACTGTTTTGAGGGCTAATCCCTTTCCTTTCGCAGTTGTACAGACTGGAGCGTTATGACGATTGTCTGGCTGCGTACAGGGATCTCATCCGCAACTCCCAGGATGAGTATGAGGAGGAGAGAAAAACCAACCTCTCTGCTGTTGTGGCAGCACAAAGCACGTGGGAGAAGGTGGTGCCAGTAAGTGAGTATGTATGTCTATGGGTGCAAGAGAGAGAGCCAAGGAATAAAGGATACAAATGGTATTGGAATTGTGGATACTGAACAGGACAGAAATTTCCTGTCTCGTAAAGACTTCTGGGTGTGTTGAAGATCACACAGTGGTTTTCCCTGTATGGAGGAATAAATGCTGTTATTATTTATGAATTATACTTCACCTTTGATCTCTAGAAAGCTTGTACTTTAGTTGCCAAAGCAGAGCAGGAAGTAGGTATTTCTGAACCTGTATTAGCAGAACACCTGTGGTGACTAGCACTTTTCTTTCTCATTACCCTCTTGGCCAGGGTTAAAGCTAGTTGCTCTGATCACTCAGCCATGCTTGGGAATATTTTTGTTAATGAACAGTGAAGATTGTAATATTCACATTTGTTTAGAAATCCTTGTCCTCGGAGGTGAACACAGCATGCTCAGCTTTCTGTTCAGTGCTGTGGATCCACTTTATAATTCTCTAGAGCAGCAGTTCTTAGTTGCCCTCTTGCACCAGCCTAAGTAGTCCCCAGGTTCATGCTGAAGTTTCCTTGCTGCCTTGTCAATTGCCTCTGATTTTGTGCAGTGTGGGAAGATCCTTTGTGCTGCAATTTACTTGCCAGGTGTGTGCCCTGTTAAATTTGCTTCTTAAATTTATTTTTCAAGGATTAGTTTGAATGTACAGGAAAACTCTGGCTTCTGTCTGTTGCCTGTTAAATCTGTTGGTGTTTATGCAATGTTATATTTTTTTTTTCATGCTAGGAGGATTTAGGCCTTCGAGAAGCTACCTATGAGCTGTGTTATAACAGTGCATGTGCATTGATTGGGCAAGGAAAGCTGAATGAAGCTATGAAAAAACTACAAAAAGCAGAAGGTAAAAGCCTCATGAGGTGAGAGGGAAGCTTAGTGTGGTCAAAGCAGCTGTTTGCTCTCTGTAAACACAAATCAGAGGAAAAGAGGTTTTGAGAATTTAAAAACTGACCAGCAGCAGAATTTGTTGTGGAGCCGGTGTTTTTGGATAAGTGTTCCTCTGCAACTCTTTTCCAGAGCCATGCAGCATGTCCTGGCTCTCCTACAGCCCCTTGATTTGTATTCAATAACTTTGTATCTTTTTTTGAGGCAGCAAGTAAATGTGAGTGTAATCTCATAAGCATGAGGTGAGATTTTGTTAGTATGAGTACGTATTTAAGTACATGCTATAAAAGTTCAAAATACTTCATGGTATGAATTAGTATAAGCCAGTAAATGAGCTTTTTAGCAAAGAGGATTTTTTTTCCTATGGGGTGAAAAGGGGATTTCGTGTGTTTAAAAAAAATCTGGGGAGAGAACTAGGAAGGACTAGTTCTGTCTGATCTAATTGCTCTTGCAGATAAATAGGTCAGTTCTGTCCCAGTTTTGATGAAGAATAACAAGTGTCCCATACAACTGATAAGCATGTGTAATTCAAGCTTATGTCCTTTGATAGTAGTCCTTTGGAGAGCAAACAAGTGATATTCTGGTGAAATGTGAGAAAGTGAAGTGACTAGTATGGGTACTGAAAACTAACAGAACTGCTGCCCCATTAAAGGTGTTGTAAGCTGAATATTGCAGGCTTGCAGCACTTAACTCAGAAGACCGGTGAGTAATTGCAGCTGATCCCTATGGGAAAAATCAGGAGCTAGGCCTAAGGAAGTTTGCTCAGAAGAGAGGAGAGAAATTTAGTGTCTGGGAGGGACAGTATTCTGTGCCTTTGATAGTTCTTCTGCATCACATAGTCTGCTCTCTCATGCTTAGTCCCATCCATCATCAGACTGGTAGTCTGCTGTGCCCTTGTAGTGTTGCAGAAGTTTCAGGGATACATGAAAAAGTTCTGTGTTCCCCCATGCTTCTTGCCTGTTTTTTCCCCCTAAAAGCCTTCTAAATGGTGTTTTCCAATATGTTTTTCCTTGTAGAGCTGTGCCGCCAGTCACTGTCAGAAGACTCGGTGAGTTCCTGGTGTTGTTCTGGAGAGTGTTTGCTTTGCGGCAGTGGAAGCGAGGGTGCAGTCACAGAGTGCAGAGAGCCAGAGCAGAGCCAGGGCTGCTCTGCTGGTACCTGCTTGTGAGGCTGGGGCAGCCATCATGGCTATTGCAGGAGGGCAGCTGACACTGCAGGCTGTTTGCTGCTGTGCTCCTTGCATAGTTGCCGGTTCCGGTGCAAGCAGAAGGGGACAGGTTGTCTGAACCCCCCTCCCTGTGAGGTTTCTTCCCATCCAGATAGGGATGAATGTGCTGAGTGGGTGGTGACAAACGGAATTCGTAACTAATCATTGCAGAGCAGCAGATTGAATGTACAAGTTAAGGTAATCTTCAGATTCTAGCTGGAGTAGGTGAAGCTTTCTTTTCTCCTAGTTTAACTCAGATATGCTTTTGTTTGTGCTGTGGCTACAACCTTCACCTGTGGTAGCTGGGGTACTTTGCCACTAATACTTCTCAGGAATGCTCACAGATATTTGCCAGCAGAATGCTGAAGCCGGAAGAGAGGTGAGCTAGTAGCTTTTTACTTTTTGCTTTGATTTTCCTTCAGGATGTGACAGAAGAAGACATTGAGGCTGAACTGGCTATTATTCATGGTCAGATGGCTTATATCATGCAACTGCAGGGGCGTACAGAGGATGCTCTACAGCTCTACAATCAAATAATCAAGTTGAAGTAAGGTTTTTTTACAAAACAAATGCTCAGCCTTCCATGTGTGAGAGACTGCTGTTCAATAACAGTATGCTTTCTGCTTTTCTTATCTGCAGGCCAACAGATGTAGGACTCCTTGCTGTCATAGCAAATAATATCATCACAATTAACAAGGTATAGAATTACCATGCCACTTTCATTGTGGTTAGTCAGCTTGCTTCTCTCCTTCTGTGGAGAGAAGGGAGATAATCAGTAAAGATGTTTTCTTAAACAGTAGTTAAATTGCAGACCCAGGGACCTTTTCTTCTTCAAGGAATGTAGTGAAATCTTCTCATGATGTGCAATTTCCCCAGGACCAAAATGTCTTTGATTCAAAGAAAAAGGTGAAGCTGACCAATGCAGAAGGTGTTGAGCATAAACTCTCCAAGAAGCAGCTCCAGGCGATTGAATTCAACAAAGCTTTGCTTGCAATGTACACTAACCAGGTAGGGGAAACTGATCTGCAGTAAGTAGCTATGGATTAAATCCACAGGAGTTTGACTGGGCAGAACTGGAGATGCAGCTGTTCTATTTCAGAAGATAGGACCACTTGGTTTAGGCACATAAGTCAGCAGAAAAATAAAATCATCCCTAAAAGCACAGCTGTCTGTTTAGTGATTTGGTATTGCTGTAGGGAGGATGGTGTGGAGATAGAAAGACAAAAGGGATGTGGGGGTTCTTAGATGTATCTGAAGTGTCACTAAGAGGACTTCTTGGTTCTGTGTACTCATTCTAGGGGAGTCACCACTAGTATCTCTTCTTAGATACTGTTGGTTTCTTAGCCCTCTGTAAGGTGCTTGCAGAGGTTGAGAAAAGCGTGTTCTCTCTTTCCGCTCCAGGCAGATCAGTGCCGCAAGCTGTCAGCAAGCCTTCAGTCCCAGAGCCCCGAGCATCTGCTCCCTGTGCTTATCCAGGCAGCCCAGCTGTGTCGTGAGAAGCAGCATGCAAAGGCTGTAGGGCTTCTGCAGGTAGGTTAAGAGAAAGTTGGCCACGCACCATTTAAACTTGTGCTTTGTGTTTTTCTGTGCTGTTTTCCCTTAGTTTGTTTTGTTTGGTTTAAATTTCCAGGGGTATCTGACTCCTTATTTTGGTTTGGTTTAATGCTGCTGGAAAGCCTTCACACTCAATTGAACAATTCTGCTTTTAAATGGAAATAGTTCCATTATACCTCTGATTTTTATGCTTATGAAGCTGTAGTAGACTTCTAGGGTAAGCAATAGGCTTTGCTTACAAGCAGTTTGCAATATCCTTCTTTGGAGGGAGTGAGTGGCCTGGGACAGAAATCTGAAAGGGCACGCCTGGGGATCCTTCTGTGCTGTGTGCTGAAACCTGCCTGTGCTGGAAAGCTTTCTTTGGCTCTTGCCAGCTTGCTGTGACTGAGCGTGACATGTGATTCACCAAAGCAGCAGCCTGGTGCCCACACACAAGTTGAATTGTTTTTTCTTCTGACTCTCAGGACTTTGCAGACCAGCACCCTGCCAATGCAGCTGAGATCAAGCTTACGATGGCCCAGCTAAAAATTGCTCAAGGTATCTAGTGTCCTCCTTTGTTGGGAAGTGTCTGCACATGACAAGGGTACAAGGGGTAAGAAAATGAGACTTCAGGGCAATCTTTGTTGCAGTCACTGTTGTGACAGGGGTGCACAGGAGAGATACTTTCAGTCAGGTAACCCATATATTTAGCTATGGCAGGATAATGCTGATAGCTAAGGTCTGGATACAGAGGCTCCACAGATTGCTGGCAGAAATGTCCCCACTCTCTGTGAAATGCTGACTCTCTTCTGGGGCAGGATCATTTTGGGAGCAATGTGAGGCTCCATAATGGTACCATTCCTGTATGCAGTCAGGCAGCACAGACTTGAGCCTGAAGAGCACTCCCTGGTAACCAAAGCTTGCTCCTGAACCCTTTCAAGATGTGGCAAGAGCAGAAAGGTCCATTGTGTGGAGGCCTGTCCTTAACTCCTGCAATGGGGGAGATGTTGTGAGAAGGGGAATTGTTCTGTCCCCATTGTTTACGTTTGACTCGAAGCTCACTGGTGGGATCAGGTGTCGTTATGCCATTTAGAGTGTGTTCTTCCTTGTCTCTCTTCTAGGCAGTGTTACCAAAGCCTGCATGATCCTGAGGAGCATAGAAGAACTGCAGCACAAGCCTGGTATGGTAAGCAAAACTCCCTCTGAACTGTGTAAGGTTTTTCCCTTACAGGAGAGCTTTGCACTGCTTGCTCCTTTTTGCCCTTTTCCCCGTGGTTTCCACTTGACTTGAGTGTCTGCAGGGATTCTGAGCCCATCTTCCTTGTCTTGGACAAAGGTGGTATTATAAGTTGCTTCAGATAGCCTGAATGTAGCCACAGAAGTACTTTGCCTGTCAGAGGGATACTCTCTGCCTATGTCCCTACTCCCTAGTAATCTCTCAGTCCTGCATGTTGCCTGGATTTACTTGCATAACATGACTGGAGCAACTGCTGGTTGCTGGTAGGTATTGTTGGGATGTTTTAAAGCAGCTTTAGGACAGCAGGCCTTAGGGGGAAAGTGCTGTGTTCCATCCCTGCAGCATCACCCTGATCTGCATGCTTATCCACACCTGTTATTCAGAAAAGCTTGATGGCCTTGTAAATGCTCACACATTCAGCATAAGCATCTTGAACAGGGGCTGATAGTTGTGGATCTGTTCCAATTGTCAGTGTGAATGATCAAAGTAATTTATAGGGGCCATTAACAATAACAGCTCCTTGCCCTGGGTCACCTCTACTTTTGACTGGCATGTCAGCAAATGGATGGTATCCTTATAATCTCTTCAGTGCTGATTTCTTCTTTCATAGCTCTTGGGATAGAGAATGGGGGATGAAAAAGGTTTTCTAATGAAACTGAGTCCTGTGATAAGCAAATAAAGAACCAAGATGGGAAGGTTCCTTCTGTGAATGCAATTTTAGGCTTTTACCTTAGGAAAAATATGTTGGGGATGTTCCTTTGGGAGTGACTTGGGTAGGAAGATCTGGCCTGGGTATCCTGCCTGTTACCACAGCTGTGTTTTAGGGACAGAGCAGAAAGCTCACACTGACTCTGCTTTTGGGAAATCCCATCGTCTAACTGCTGAGACTCTGGCTATAGACAATTTGCATGAAGATCTGCTATACACTGCTCTTGGATATTTGCAGGTGTCTGCGTTGGTGACAATGTACAGTCATGAAGAGGATATCGACAGTGCAATTGAAGTCTTCACACAGGCTATCCAGTGGTATCAGCAACACCAGGCAAGTCAGCCCAGAGGAGCTAATGTGCAAGAGTCTGTCTGGATTTTCCAGCCAGTCCAATTCAGCTTTTCCTGTTGATGCATAGCCCCAGCAGTTATCCATTTGGGGATTTGGAGACAACTGAGCTCCTGTTTTGTGAGCATTTATCAATAATATATTATTTTAGATGTAAATTACAAATTTTAGATTTAGATTAGATTACAAATACGGAGCAGCAGCTCCTGTCAGATTAGGAGAGTGGCATCAATGGATGCCTAAATATAGCAATCACAACTTCTCCCTGATGGGAAAATATGGTGAAGCAGCAAGCTGCCTCATCCCATGCAGTTCTGCCTCACTTCCCAGAGTGCAGAGGTGGTCTTCTTGCTGTGGGACAGGATGTTAACTCAGTTCTCCTTGGCCAAGCCACAGGGGCATTAAGGCCAGCTGGAGCTGGGCTCCATGCTGTGATAATAAGGAATTAATCATGGCTGCTGTGTCTTTCAGCCAAAGTCTCCTGTCCATTTGTCACTGATAAGGGAAGCTGCAAACTTCAAACTAAAGCATGGCAGGAAGAAAGAAGCAATCAGCGACTTGGAGGAGCTCTGGAAGTGAGTTGGGTGGTTGCTGAGGAGCAGGTCCCCACCCGGAGTCCTCTGTAACCTGTCTGGTGGCAGCAGTGTCTGACAATTTTGATTGACTAGTAGCTGTCCTTCAGAGTTGCTTTTGCATGGGGGCCTCAATGCAAGGCTATATTTTGGAAGAAGGGGAGATAATTAATTTGATCTTTAGTTGATGTTCACTTGAAAACCTGGTAGAGTTATCCCAGAAGCCTCTTGTGTGCAGTGAACATTGCTTTGGGGACTGGAGTGCAGTTTTTTATAGTGCTACATAAACATGGATGTCTAGGTTTTAGTTTTTGTTGTGCACTTACTGGGATCTTTTATTGGGGGGAGTGTTAACTTGCCATTGCTACTGGGTTTGTCCTCTTCTATTGCCTGCTTCATGATACTGTGAAATTGTCTGCACCTCCCTTTATCCACACCAGTGATGTTTGGTGGTGTGCTCTGGAGGAGACCACATGCCTGTCCCCACAGATAGCAACTGTGCTACAGCTGCAAGCACTGTGTGGTGTTACCAGTCTTTGAGATTAGTAACATTGGTAACTTGGTCCTTTTCTCTTTTGTTTTGTTTTTTTTTTTCCCTCTAAAAAGGCAAAACCCAAAAGATGTGCATACTCTGGCACAGCTCATCTCTGCCTATTCCCTCGTTGACCCTGAAAAAGCTAAAGTGTATCCTTTTAATGGTGGTGAAAGAGGTGTTTGGGTATTGCTTCCTTGGGTTTTCAGCTGTGTGGGGACTTCAGACCTATCCTTACCCAAAGAAAGGCAAGGAACCTCTCTGGAACAGCTACGTATCCAGGTCAAGTTGTCTGGAGCTACATTATTTCTCTAATTGGCTTCATTACTGTGATATCTCAGGACCCTTTACCTTTGGCCTCATTCTCTTTGAGAATTAAAAAGACAAGGTGGAACCAAAAACAAGAGCACCTCCATCTTTTCTGTCAGAATCTTAAACCCGTGGCAGTAATGCAGGACTGATATAATATGGCTAAGCTCTTGCTTACCCAAAATGTGATTCACATACTGCTTTTGTCACCTGAGCTGCTTTCACAGGAAGTTGTTCCCTATATCCCTGTATTAAAGAGGGGAAAATGAGGCAGATGGCGATTAAGCAGCTCATCCCAACTTGTGTAAGAAGCTAGTGAGAGAGATGGAAATAGCCCCATAGGCCTGTCTGATGTCTGCATTGTTAACAGACAATTTATTTAAGCTGAGGTTGCCTCTTGCTGTCTGGAAGAACATGGGTGTTTGTGCTCGCTGGTTTGCATCCCTGAACTCTTCCCTTGCAGTCTTAGCAAACACTTGCCTTCCTCAGACACCATGTCACTGAAAGTGGATGTTGATGCGCTGGAGAACTCCCATGGAGCAACCTATGTTCGGAAGAAAGCTGGAAAGCTCACTGGAGACAACCAGCAGAAGGAGCAAGGGTAAAGCAGGCTGCTATATTTTTTATTTCATTTCATTGCTATAGCTCTGGTGCATCCTTCTTTGGGGTGGTTCAAGAACCACACCTGGTGTGGTGAAGGCATTGCTGTAGAAGGCAGGCTGGTGGAAAGGGAGTTGTTTGACTGCAAGGAGCGTTATATAGAAGCAGACCAAGTTCTTAGAGAGATTGGAATGGTTTAGTTTCTTCCAGAGCTAGTTTTTAGTTGACTTGTCTGCTCTGTCTCTGCTATGTCACAATGTCTTGTTTTTGTTTCAGACAAGGGGAAGTGAAGAAAAAGAAGAAAAAAAAGAAGGGTAAGTTGGTGACTTAGCACAGCTAGCTCCAGAGCTAGCTGGTGACACAGCACAGCTCCAGAGAGCTCTCCAGATTCTTTCTTCAAATAGCTGGCCTCCAGGTCCCTAGGAGCTAGAGCCCTTTGCTAGGACTAGGTCTCTGGGAACCTGGATCTTCATGATAGCTTGTTTGGTGGGGCATTCTTCCTCAGAAGTGAGAGCAGTACCCTGATAGGGTGATGTAGTTGCTAGTCTCTTTGTGCTGCTTGGCTACTGACATCCTATGCATGTCCCTTGGTGATGCCTCCAGTGTGTTCACTCCAGTCTCATTTCCTGGCATTGGATGTTCTGCAGGAAAGCTGCCCAAGAACTACGACCCCAAGGTGACTCCCGACCCTGAGCGGTGGCTTCCAATGCGAGAGCGGTCCTACTACCGTGGGAGGAAGAAGGGCAAGAAGAAGGATCAGGTTGGCAAGGGGACTCAGGGTTCAACCACAACTGGCTCCTCTGAACTGTAAGTACCCTGGATTGATGTGGGGATTCACTCCTGGGCAGCTGGGAGGACTGTGTTTGTGCTGCTCTGCTGCAGCTCTGTCACCACACAACTGTGGGGTAGCACAAGTGACATTGTATTTTGCTGCTTGAACCTGCTACCAGCTGCTCTCCCTGGAGATCCCTATAGGTTCCTCAAAACCAGTGTGATAGGATAGACATGCTTGAAGGTGCCAAGGTGCAAATAAAATACTCATAGTCTTTTAATATGCTTCTCCTTTGGCAATGAGATTAATTTTGCATGCTTTCTCTTGAGCAATTTGCTTTCAAGTCTTTTGGCAGCTGCAGAATCATTAGCCATGATTTGAGAAAACACTGTACTTCCTTCTAAGCTGACACTGATTATTTGAGCTGGAATCAAGAATTACCATTGTGTATAAAGCCTGACAGCAAGATGGTGTCTTACTAGACACCTCTTCCTCCATCTGAGAGGAAGGATGCTGGGTTTGCACTGCCTTGGAGTGGGACTTGAAAGGCTTCTTGTGTGGTACATGAGCTGACACACGTCTGTTCAAAAGTTAGCCTTGCTTTCATTGTCGGTGACTTACACCATGTAGTGAGCATCAGTTAGAAGGTGATTGCTGCCCTTTGAGACATGTTCCCATCCTCCACCAGCTCCTTCTGTATGTTGAAGCCTCTTCTTGCATGAGTGTCCTCTCATACATAATGCTTGCTACCTAATTGAGCAGCTGCTGCTTTTCACTGTCAGCTCCCTGCATTAGTACCATGTCTTGCAGGTGGTTGTGAACCCACACAGTGTCTTTTTCTCATGTCCTCCTGCAGGGATGCCAGTAGAACTGCCAGCAGCCCACCTACCTCCCCTCGGCCTGGCAGTGGGGCAGCTGTATCGGCTACAAGTAACGTCATCCCTCCCAGGCACCAAAAACCCGCAGGTGCTCCAGCCACCAAGAAGAAACAGCAGCAGAAAAAAAAGAAAGGGGCTAAAGGAGGGTGGTAAAAAGCAGGAAAGCAGGATGTGTAACCTCTCTCCTTCAGTACATGATGCTGATTGCAGAATAAAGGTCAAAAGCAAGTGCTGGCAAAAGACTCTTGGAATCTGGATCTCTGTCCTGCCTGTCAGGGGTCTGGGGGGAGATGGGCTGGTATAGATGCCATGATCTGTCTGCTCATCAAGTTCCCTTCCTCACATTTGCCCCCACTGTGTCTTAGGTTGTTGCCATCAAAGTCAGACATAGTCCCTAGGAAGAAATCTGTTTCTGTGTTGCCAGACATTTAAGAGATGTGGGATAATCAAGAATTTCTTGAAACGTAGTTCCATGCTCCTCTTGCATATGTCACCTTAGGCCTTTAGCAGATTTATCTATGCATGTTGCAAGCACTGTCTTTTATGTCAGTCATTGACCACCAAAGAGTGAAGGCACAAAGCATCTTAGAAAACAACATCTGGGCTTTATAATACAGGGTAAGATAAACTGGAGGGGGATAATGAGACTGTTAGGAGAAAAGATGGTAAAGTGTATGGCAGCAGATTCAGTGTCCCATTTTCTGCAAGCCAGCTGCCTTATTCTAAAGGGCTTGGCAAAACAAAGGTGAGCGGAATGTGTGTGGTTGTCTCAAGTGCACTTCCTCCTCCTTTGGCCTTGACCCTACGTTCCTACAAGTCTTAGGTGCTGGGTTTATGAAAATCAAGAGTGGTACAGCAGCAGATCAGCTAAAGTTCAGTGACTCTGGAGAGGGACCCAGAACAAAGGAAATCCCCAAGAAATTATACCTTTGAGACTATAAGTGCCCATCCTGCATGCACCTTGCACATGTCTCTTGGCCCAGTGGTTATTTTTGATCTGGATCTTTAACACCTTACTGAGGTGTTTGTCCATGCAGGAAGGTTGTTGATGGTTCTTGTGAAGTTGCAGCTTTGCTGACAGTTGTCTCCTTATCTTCTGGTGTACCTGCTTGCTGGCAGGAGCTAAAAAAGCCCAAGAGCTAGGATAAACACATTTATCAACAAGGAAAACAACTGTGTTATCTGTTATCAATATTCCTCCTGTGCTATAGACAAAACACAGCAATATGCCAGCTACTCGGAAAATGACTAAGAAAACTGATTTCAGCTATGGAGGTATCAATTCATGGTTTGCAGCCTGAGGCTTCAGCAAATCCAGCCACTCATCCTGAGCAAGTAAAGCTAAGCAAACAGCGTACTAAATCATACAGAATTATAACTTTGTATCTCATTCTGCTGAAAACTTATTCATGCTAAACTACTATCTCTCAACACAAGTCTTCAGACTTCTGGTTTGATCTGAATGTAGCCAAAACATTTTTCTAGACACGGGCTGTCAGTGGTAGAAATGGCACCTTGGAGAGGGTTGTCAGATGTCAGCCCAAAAGGCAAAGGCTGTCTCTGAAAGAGTTTAAAGCAAAGGCCTTAAAAGGCAGGGACTAAGGGACATGTTACTGTGGTTTAAGAAAAAAAAAAAAACATTTCCTGAGTCTCCAGGGAGTAAAAATCTACTGTGCATAATCCATTGTTGTTACCTTGCCTGTACAGTGGGAGTATCTGAGAAGGGGGCTGAAGGTGTGTTGTCTGAAAGAGACAAAGGAACAGAGTGGAGCATAGAGAAGGAAACCAGCTGTATGAATGGCTGGCAGGCACTTGCTACCCACTGAGTGCTGAACAAAGAGTGTTGTTCTAAATTACTTCCCTGGGCGATGTGCCTCTGCTTAGGCAGCAGCTGATGACTACAGGAGAGAGAGCGCTGTCCTGCAGCAATCCCGGGGTTGAAGGGGAGATACTGGAGGAGAACGCAGCTCTGTTCTTCAGGCGTCTTCTCCGGTAAAAGCTAGCAGAAGCTCTGGGCTGGTGGAAAGGCTGACTCGTGACACTGCTGGAGCCCCGTCCCGCGTACCTGGACAGTGTCCTGACTGCTGCGCCGGAGCTGGGCGCGCAGGCATAGGCAAGCTGGGAACAAATCCCGCGGGGGTGGGAGCGAGGGGGTGCAGCAGCAGGTGTGCGGAAACCCTGCCTCCCTGTACCGAGAAGCGAGAAGCCGCCTGTGGCAGGGCTCGTTCTCTGCTTCATTGCCGCTCGCGTGTTCCCAGCCTGGCACTGGGAGCCCGGCTGGCGGCGGGAGCCGCGTTCGGGGCTGCGGAGGGCGCTCTCCGTGCGCGGTGCGGGTGCGCGGTATCCGGTGCCCGCGGCCGGAGCGGCGATGGACACCCGCCTGCGGGCTGC
>WBNO01019905.1:667552-745387 GCA_013400575.1 Peucedramus taeniatus
TGGCCGGGCCGGGGCCGCTCTCCCCGCTTTCCTGCCCCGCGGTGCCCGGGGCCGGCTGCTGTCCCGGCGATCCCCCATCGCTGCGGCCGTGCGCTTGTGCCGCAGGAGCCCCGTGGGCATCTTCAGCTTCTTCACCGCGAAGGGGCTTTTGCCGTGCCCTCCAGGCCCCTTGTTCAGCCTCCTTCTTTGCCCCTGCCCTGCTAAGCTTTGCTCTTGCCCCGGCTGCCCGGCTAAGTATGCTGCCCCTCGCTTTGCAGGGTAAAGGACACGGTAAGCAGATCCTGGTGCTGGGCCTGGATGGGGCTGGGAAGACCAGCATTCTCCACTCCCTGGCAACTAACCACGTCAAGCGCAGCGTGGCTCCCACCGAGGGCTTCAATGCCATCTGCATCAACACCGAAGAGTCCCAGATGGAGTTTCTGGAGAGTGAGTGAACCTGTTTTAGTATTGAACATAAAATAAGTTCCTGTCTTGTGCCGTAGGGATCAGGCACATATTTTAAAAGCTGAATGTCCCACACGCCTGCTTTGATAATGTGAAGTTGTGGTTATTTTCTCCTTGGGGATTCTGCTTTCGTACCCAGCCTCTTTGAAGGAGAAGACACAATGGTGTTAGAGATCACTTTTCATTCAGCTCTGACATCCTGGGAATTCTACTCCCAGGGAGAGATGGGTAATAAGCCTGATTGGGTGAAACCAGCAGAGGTTTCCCCAATAAGCCCTGTGTTGTGGTCCATAGCTGTTGTACTGCTTCTCCTTGGTGCTCATGCCTGTCAAAGGGCAAGAGCTGCAGAAGAATAAATAATAAGTGAAAGAAGAGAGGGGAAAGAGAAAAATTTTGTACCCTTTCTGTTCAAAAGCCTCATAAGTGGTGTTTTCTAGTCTTTGACAGTCTTTTGAATGTCTGTAGCATTTTGTTAAAATTTCTGTATTGTTGCTAGCTCTGATATTTGGGTATTGTCCTTGCCTGCAGAGGGCATCTCCTGTAATGCCTTGGTGCATCACAGCTGTTTGAGGAGCAGCTAGCTGATGGGAAAGGTGGAGGCCCTGGGGTCAGGTCACTGCTTGGTACAGAGAAGCTGACATCCCAGCCTCATCAATGCCTGCCTTCTGTGGACGCAGGGCCTGCTCATTGCTTCCTGCTATTTGCACTGTGCTGTACCAGTGCTTGACTGGCTCAGTTAGCAGCTACCCTGTAGGTGCTTCTGTATCTTTAGCAGGTCTGAAGGAGTTGTGATGTTCCCAGGTAAGTTTTTGGGGTGTGGGGATGAGGCAGCTTAGACAGAGTTCCATTCCTAGTCTTACTACCATAGGAGTCTCTGCAGGGGCTTGGGGAAATCATCTTTAGAGAGATGCTTGTAGTCTGTGCCCCTCGCCTGGTATATAAGAGGGTGTCTCCTCTTATAAGGGATGTGTTTTGCCTGTCTGAGCCCAGAGAAATCCACAGTGTCTCTTCTCCTGCCTGGGGATGGTCTGGGTCCAGCACTGCACACACCACAGCAGAACCTGTTGTTTCTGAGTCGTCCTTCCCTCTCTGGTCCAGGTTGGTAGTGCCTGAGATGTGATGGCTGCGATCTGACCCATGGGAAATGCAATGTCTCAGGCCAGTTTCAGCCAGGTAAATCCGTGCATGGCTCTCTAATCTGGTTATTTATCCAGTCTGTACCATTGCTTAGTCCAGGGGTTAGCAGCCTGTGCTGTGATCGCACGGCACGAGGTGATCAGCAAACAGCAGGGGTTTTATTTTGCTGGCTTAGACAGGTGGAAAACTGTTCTTTTTCTTTGTACCAGCATACAGATAGCTGGATGATATCTTGTCCTCTGCAGGTGGTAGGAGCTCCTTCTGCTGAGTTCCTACAAGTCTGGGGGAAAAAAAAATGTTCTCTGTGAGGTTGCTGACCCCTGGGTTATGCTGTGCATGAATACACTTAACAAAGGGAGCAGTGCTGAGCCCCTGCAGTATCACAGTACAGAATTGGGCTTCTGTCCCAAATATTACATGTCAGTCACAGCCCTTTGGCTCCTTTCCACAGTGGCAGACTTGCAGTTCTGCTTCCAGGTAGGTTGGGCCACTTGAAGAGACAGGCATGCTTTAGTGGGAAATGTTACTTCCCTTTCCATATTCTTGAAACTACTGAACTCTTTTGACTTAAGTGAAAGCAAAATTGTTTTGACACAGAACAGTCAAAGAGGGCAATAAAAGATGGCTGTATAGTCAGACAGTTTTGAAAAGAGCTCCTGTGATAGGGAACCCCAGATATATTGCTTTGAAAACTTGCTACTTTTGAGACACTCGCACATGCCTTTTGAGTACCTTGGTACTCTTTGAGCAAGTGGTCCTGCAATGTGCCTGGAGAAAAACTAGAGACCTGAAAACAAATCTGAAATACTTAATATACTGATACTTATTCCTTCTGCTATTAAACTCAACAAACTACTGAATTCTTTGTCCCCAGATGGGGACAACAATTTCAAACAACTTGCTGCCTATAGTTTCACCAGAGAATTATTTTAAGACCTAGTTTTGAAGGTGAACAGCTTTCCTCTGTATCCAGCAGAAAAGAGCTCATGGAGAAATGGATGCTGTGCAAAGATTACTCTGAAGGGTTGCCTGAAGAGTCTGCTGAGACTTGATTTTTCTCTCTTCCTTAAGCACCTTCAGTTATTGACAAAACTGTGGGAGTTTTTGAGCTAGTTCTTAGTGTCATACAAATACAATGAGAGCCCTCCACACCTCAGAGCTAAATTTCTCCTTTGGAAATTGTACACCTGCTTTGTCTTAAAATGAGATGGGCATTTGGAGATAGCCTATAGGGATATTTGGTGTTTATGGACACTGAACCATTTTCTGCTCTCCTTACCTCCTTGAGAGCAAGAACCAACAAGGCAGAAAGCAACTGTAAAGAAACTGAATCCCGAATCTTCTCAAAATAAGAGCTTAAAACTGAAACTTTTTATTTTTTTTTCCCAGAGCATACACTCATGCCTTCATGGGACCTGACTGGGGAAAATAAAGCTGTTTTCAGTCTCATGTACAGTAGCTCAAATACTTTAATGTTTTGGTAGTCCAAATACCTTGGGTTTTTGGCCCGGGGCCTTCTGTCTGCACCTCTGGGAGCAGTGCTGCTTGAGTTACTTGGTGAATCCTGTGCTGCTGTCTTCTCTTCCAGTCGGGGGCAGTGAATCTCTGCGTTCATACTGGAAGATGTACTTGCCCAAGGTGCTGTTGCTGGTCTATGTCGTGGACTCGGCTGATCATGCCCGACTGCCTATGGCGAAACAGCTGCTTCATCAACTAATCCAGAACAACTCCACCCTGCCTGTGGTGGTTCTGGCCAACAAGCAGGTAAGAGTTCCCTGCTGCTGCCACAGTTTGGGCTGGCAGCAGCTTTGGAAACAGCAACAAAGCCTTTCAAAAGAGGCTTCATGCCTTTAAGGAGGGCACACTGCTGGGAGTCTTTCTGACACGCCTGTTGACCACAAAACAAAATAATCTGAGGTTGTTTTGGATCTGCAAGATGCAGGTCCTGTGCTTGGTGAAGATGCAATCAGAGCTGTGGGTGGAAACTGCTGTACAGTTGCAAGGTTTGGGAGCTTGAAGGGAGACCACAGTTAGATCTGAAGTTAGGTTTCTGTTCTGAGTATCTGCCTAGAAGTACCACTTCACCTAGCAGCAGCTAAAAAGTGAAGCACTGTTGTTTGCCTTCAGACTGTCCGGTTGGTTGCTCCTAAGACTGCTTCTGAAATCTGAGAGAAAGAGCAGCTTTCCTCACAAGGCAGTGCTTCCTCCTAAGATCTTTGTGGAAGTTCGATGATTGATGCTGCACCTGGAAAAGAATTGGGCCTCTGGTACAATCAGATGACAGAAGGGCCCAAGGGTTTTAATCACAGATTCTATTATATCAAGATTATGTGTTCAGTTTGCTCTACATTGTTATCTCCTAAATTTCTAGTAACTTAGGCTCCTTACTAGTAGTCATTTATGTTACTCTTGAACACAAGTGCAGGCTTGGGCTTCATCAGACTCAAATGCATCAGAAACACTAGTGGCTGAGAAGGTGGGCAGGGCATGACTGTTGTGTATTTGCCCTATTCTTGTAACTCTTTGCTGGGCACCTGGGATCTCGGGCCATCAGTGCTTTTGTCTGCCTTGTGCAGTTGGTCTTACATAAATATCAGAAACAGTGGAATTAGTGTAGAAAGTGAAACAACTATACCCATATTTCTTCAGGAATAAATTAGGTTATAAATTAACTCTTTTCCCCAAGGCATTTTAGGACATGGGAAGTGACCTCATAAAAGTTACACAAGAATATTGCCCCATAGCCTTTGAGAATCTTTCCCTCCCTGGACAAAAGCAGTGGCTCAGAGTAGGAATGGTGCCACCACCTCTTGCAACTAACAGGATTGTTTTATTTTTGTGTAACAGGACCTCGAAGGTGCATATTGCATCACTGATATTCATGATGCTCTGGCTCTGTCTGATATTGGGGACGAGAGGAAGATGTTCTTGATTGGTACCCATGTGGCAGAAGATGGCTCTGAGATCTCCTCCAGCATGAAGGATGCCAAGGAGCTGATAGGGCAGCTGGTTTTGGAAACACAGTGACAGCTCTTTTGTTACAACATGGTGTTTGCAGCTGAGGGAGAGCAGGTGTTAGTATATGGTCAGTTAGCTGTGTGGCAGCTGAAATGAGCAGATATGCTTTCCTGGTGGGTGTGGAATTCCTCTGAAAGTGATACCTAGTTGGTAAGAAAATCTTAATTTATAGTGCTTTGAAAATACATTTGAGAAGTAGTCTATTTTTAGCATATTTGTAGGAGAAAAATAGTCTGTCTCTCAGGCAGCAGATTTAAGGGAAAATGTAGCTTAGATGAGCTAGATAACTTCATGTCAGGTGGGAATCAAGCACTGACTTCCGTAGAAGAAAGTTGCATCCAGTGAATTTAACATGGCTTGATGTCTCAGGTTAAAGTGAAATATGTTTACTTCACAGATTTTACAGAACCCTTTTAACAGTGGTGTTCTGTTAAAAATGAGACCTCACTTCTTGACAGTGTCAGAAATTTAAAGTGCTGCAACTAGTGTTTTTGACAGTAACAATTGTTGTTGCTGTGTTGGACCCAGTTGTTATGGGAGTGACAAATGGGTAATCTCTGGAAATTGGGTTGGTTACTGCTTCTTTAGTGGGTAAGAACAGGAAAAAGAAAGCAGTAATATATTAGGTGTTTCTTTGCCTACAGGCAAAAAAACCAAAATGGTGTACTATGAGGTAGTGACTGGATGCTTTTAAGTTAAATTGGCAGCAAAAGTGGGAGACTAGTCCATCAGGTTGAGCAGCTTAAGTTTAGTCCGAGATGTCCTCGAGCAAGTAGTCTTACTTGTGAAAACCTTGTTTCTTGACAGTGGTTTCTGTTAGCACAGGAGGTGAGGAAGGTGACGAGCTGCTGAGGAGTGTCACTTTCCCAGTGTCCTCCTAATTATACTCAAAGGACATGACCCAGGAGCAGTCCTGTAAAGGACCTGTTTTGCACCCGCATCTATTGTACGAGGCTTTTATAGTTTTGTCCTTTGTAACAGATGCATAAAGCAGAAAATTCCACCCTGAACACCGGTCCGGGCTGTTCTCTTCTCTTCTCTTCCAGTGGGGTAACAAGATGCTCGGCTGCGGGAGGCTCCCGAGGCCTCTCCAGGACGGCCAGCATGAGAGGGGTCCGTTCTTGTCACCCGCGGGCAGAGGCCGGGGCCGTGCGGCGGCCCCGCGGTGTGTGCCCGGGCGGAGCCGTTGGGCGGNCGGGGACTGCGGGATGCCGGCCTCGTTTCGTGGCCATCGCTGCCGTCAGGGCACGCGGCTGCACGTGTCGCTGGTTTTCCTGCCATCCCGTATCCCCCACCTCCCGGCTGTTTTATACTGGCACCGAGTCCCGGTTTAACGCGGCTGCTCTTCCCCTGAGGCTCTGGAAACCTCCCCTGGAAGCTGCTGAAGGCAGTCGTAAGGGGTGGCTACACAGAGTCAGGTGGGAGCCTGCGGGCTGGTGACCGCTGGTGCTTGTGCCAGGAGGAGGGTGTGGTGCTGGGGGTGCTCTGTCCTGCAGCCCCCCCGTGAGGAGCAACCACTGGAGAGGAAGGTACCAGGGAAAAACAATACGAACATCTGAGCAGCTATACTGAGGAGATGCGGAAGCTTCATCTGCCATATGATTATTGCACGCTAAAGAGCAGGCAGCCCAGGCTCCAGGTGTTACCAAGCTCTTAAATTCACTTATTCTTGTCTTTGCAGTGTCAGCTTTCACACCTTGCATGTGTGTACACCCACGAAGCAGGTAAGCAGCCCTCCCTTCCTGGCTGGGTGTTTAGGCCAATGGCCCATGTCTCTTGAGAGGGCTCAGTCGGGGATTTACACCAGGCAGTGAGTCAGTACATCGGATGACGTTGTGATAAACACTTGAGAGGAAATCATGTCGGTTTTGCCCTTACCTCAGCTTCTGAAAAACGTCCGACCATCCTGCCCCTTCAAAACGGAAGCTGTGACTCTTTGCTTTACTAGGAATTGATGTCAAAAGGAGTTGATCTCCGTTAAGCAATGAGAGTGTGAATGCTCAGACAGTGGAGGGGAGGTGTTTCTGGATCTGGCTGAAGCCAGGCCTTGCTGGGAAGCATGAGCAGGCCCAAACAACAAAGTCTCCACCAGGGCTGTCTTGTCAGTGAGGTGATTTAACCCCTTCAAGTTGCAGAGCTGCTGAAGGTACATCCTGAGTGAGGATGCCTGTCTGTGTAGAGCTTTTGCCACGATAAATTTAATCTTTCTTATTATAACTGGAAAAAGAACAAAAAAAGATTGTCAAGTGAGTTGAGAGACCTGATCTGAATTTATGTGTGCCTCGTTCCTTGGCTGGATCGTGATGCAAGCTTTGCACAGCAGTGTGGGGCACTAGGGCCATGTGCACTATGTTGTGCTAGATTTGGCTGTGGCTGTGTGCTGGATCTGTGCCAGCAGCTGAGGAAAAGCAATGAGCCTGCTTGCAGAGATAGTGTCAGCTCTGCAACACAGCTAGGCTGGGGGGGACCTCTGTGTGCTAATGCTTCACCCCCTTGCACCTTTGCAAGGAAAACCCTCTGGGGACCTGCTTGGGAATAAAGAACTTAAACTGGGTTTTGGCTCCTGAAATGAAGTCTGCCTTCCTGACCGTGTCCTGTCTTGAACTGGTGGCAGGGGGCCAAAGTCCTACAGGCAGCTGCCTCTGTGGGATCTCAGCAGGAGCCGTGTTTGCAGCGCTCTGGCCCAAGTTAGGCGTGACAGGCATCTCGTGCAGTGACGGTGCTGTAACAGCAGCCTGCCATTTCAGGGATCTCTGTGGTGCTGAGCTCTCTGACAAGCATTTGCCAGGGCTTGGCATCTTACTAGCAGTATTAGCCCCATCAGAGAAACCACAGATGTGTCCGCAAAGCACAGATTGTTTTCTGTTGGCAAGTATCTCTCTCTACTGGTGTCCTTGCTCTTCTCTAGGGCCATGCTGCCGCATTGCCAGGTGATATGGAGCAGGGAAGCAATGCCTCAGGCTTCCACCTTCTGTGTTTTTTCCATGGTGGAGCACTTCCACAGCTGCCTGCACAGTGTGGTTGTTCACCAGCTGGCTGTGGGTAGGCACCTGTAGCCCCAGTGGGTGGGTATGGGCTTGGTCTGTGACATCAAGGAGTTGTGTAACACACTTGTGGCACTGGATTATCTTGTTCTTCTCTCTGTACCAAGGCTCATAAAGTTCAGGCACTTCTCAGTCACTGGATTTCAGGCCTCAGCAGTGATACCTGATCTTCATGAAAGATTTTGGTCTGTTATACATTCAGTAAAAACATTTCCAGAGCTGCTCCTAGGGCAGAGACCATGTATGTTCCTGTGTTTATGCAGCATCTAGGACCTCTGTGCTAAATGGACTGAAATAAAATATGCTCCTAAAGCCATGTGGAAACACAATGGTGTCCCTATGGTGCCTTTTAGTAAACCATGATGTGATGATAACAGGTGTTTGTTCATCTGGGCTCCCATAGGCTGGGAGATCATCCTTCTTGTACCTGTTTCATGGTATGTTATTGACCAGAAAAGTTCCTTCCCACTCTCCTAGCCATCAGTGGAGGCAGAATTGCAAATTTGTGTCTCTGGAGTCCAAGAGAAAACACAAAAATTCATGGGCTGGTGAATTTGCCAGATTAAATGGGTGGAAAATACTTGACGAGAGAGGTCCTTAAACATGCTCTCTCAAGGGAATGGAGGCAAATGCACAGGGCTTTGAGAGGGTTTGTATGGCTTTGAGTACAGCAGTAGCTTCTTTATGCTTTGTTGTTTTAACTGTATGGTTAATGGCATGTTTATTCTTTTCTGCAATTTTTGCAGGATAGAGGTACTTGCAGACCCCAAGCCACTATTTTGTGAAGCCAGCAATCCCACGTAAGTAGGTGCTCAAACAGTGCTTGCTCAGGGGCTGGGGACTGACGGGACTCAGCCGGAGCAGAGCCTTGGCCATTGTCTTGCTGCTCCTTTCCCCTCTGTCCCTAGAAAAGCAGACTGAGATGTTCCATACTTGAAGGGCTCCCTTCAATTTGCTCTTTCAAGTTCTCAGTCAAAAACCTGGGCTTGACCCGAACCTTGCCTTTGTTGCCCCATCTGATCTGAGCTGCCCAGATGAGATGTTTTGGGGTAGGATGATGTGTGGTGCAAGGTGACCAGACCATGGGAGCCAGGCTGCTCTGCCTTGGAGGATACAGCCCTGCTTTAGGAACTGAGTTGCTGTCTGTGTACTGTGATCAAACTACAGCTTGACAGGCCAGGGCAACAGTCTCTTGATAACATCTCTTCTCCCTTATCTGTATGGGTCTCGAAAAAGGCTCCACAAACCCATTGCCCTGCTGTTCCCTGTCCCAGCTACCCCAGTACCCTTTCCCACCTTGGCCTCTCAGTGAGGGATAAGCAACTCCGAATTTGCCCATGGCACAGGAGAGTAACCACTAACCTGCTGTAAAACCTCACCCACTTTCCGTGGCACGCCCTGACTGTAAAGTTGTTACTATTTTCACTGTCATACCTGTGGTATAGTTAGGTGGTAATGGTGAGGCAAAAGAAATGCAATGATGAAACTCCTCCAGGGGTTTCAGAGATGTAATGAAATGACCCTCTCTGCACATCCACTGGTAACTAAAACCAGACCTATCACTTTAAGACTCTTCTTTTTAGTTGACAACAACCAGCAGGAGAGTGTTGGGAGATTCAGTGCCGCAGAAGGAGAATGTTCTGGGGGTGCTAGTGGCACTTTGCAGCTGTGGGGAGCCATAGGGTGGGGGGGTGTGGGTGTGTGTGTGGGTGAGTGTGTGTATGTGTGTTCCATCCTAGGCAGGGAAGGATAGCCCCAGCAAACACATTTCACACTTGTGCCTGTTCCTAAAATTGACAACCTTGCTGTTCATGCTAGGCTTGTATGGGGAAACCAAGAGACGATATGGACCCTCTCACCGGGTGCTATGACAGCTCGACCATCTGCAAGAATATTGTATCTGTGCAAGCCCAAGAAAGATTTTAGCATCTATGGGCGCAGGTCAGTGACGTGGTAGCACATCCTGGGGAAGGAGGTAGCTCAGAGCATGTTCTCTAGGGGGCTATACTGGCTCCCAGGGAAAGAGGAGATGCCAGGGGCTGTCTGAAGCAGGGAAGAAAGTGCTATGGGAACATAGTCACCCTGAGTACTTGACTTCCAAAATGGGGAGGAACTGTGGAGGGATAAATTTTGGTGCCCTTTTATCTTCTCATACATGCTTCCCAGCTGTGAGGAGAACTTCTGCAACACATAGTTGCCAGTCTGATTAGAGCTCTGGGTTCCCATTAGCTGCCCTAGGAGCATGTCTTGATCTCAGTCTCCAAGCACAAGGGAGCATGTTCCTCTGCTGTAACAAAAAAACCCATCCAACAGTTCTGCTTTGGTTTGAAGTAGACATCATATGCATGCATGCATTTCTTGATGGAATGTGTGTTGCACCTGTGAGTAGAGAGGAACTGTCCCTAGCGTGTTCCATGTCCCATTGGAGTTGATGTAGCCCAGCCACGCCCCTATTCACAGTTAATGAACCCCTGCATCCTCTTGGAGTCTGACCTAAATCTTTAAGATAAGGTCAGGAACAGAGAAAACTTGCAGTGTTCTGCTGCTGGAAGGAATCCAGGTCTCTTGCCTTGAGTTCAACCTCTGCTGTCACTTCATGGTGTAAAACCGAGATCATGTTTTGGAATTGGAATGAAAATTGCTGTAAAAAGTATAAATGACAGTGGTGCTGCATTACATGAAGCAAGTCATTTGTAGCTCTATTTGAGGAGATGAAGCTCTTTTGGAGTCAAGATGGTGGTTGCTAGTCTGTGAGAAGTCCTAGCAAAGAGAATGTAGATGAAACTGTGTTGCACTCCTGGCTTTCCTCTACCTGTAGTAATGTCAAGACATGCATGTCTGTATTTTTCTCCTCTCTGCCACTATCACCAGTTATGGGCTCTCATCTCCTGAGAGCCACTGTCTCTTGCTAAAGGTGTCCCTACAACAGCACCTCCTGCCTTTCTGCTTACCTCTTCTTACTTTTTCCCTGGTGATGACAGGCATATTCCAACAGTTATGCTTCTTTGAAAGCTGGATGAACAAGGCACTAGGGGAGACACCAAGATGAAAGGAGCTACAAGGGCACAAGGAGCTATCAAGCCATTGTATAAAAGAGGTTTCTAAATTGGCAGAGCTGACCAACATAAATGCTGCCAGATGTTGCGGGGCAGCTTCTTTAAATGGTTCAGGAAAAGTCTAGACTTTGAAAGCAGCGCACTGAGAGTGCTTAAAAGAGGACTTTTCAGATGCCAACAGCATTTAAAGTGAGGAAATCTCAGGTGTAAATGCCTATTTGTTCATGGCTTTTCCATGTGCACCAGTGCCAGATTTTGTACTTGCAGCAGGCATGGATGTTTAACCAGACTTAGGTTACCATCTGCCAGGATCATGTTCTCTGTCAGTTGCCTTTTGCTAGCTCTTGTGTGCTGCTCCTCAAAATCCTTCTTTCTGTACAGTTGCAGACCAGTAATCGGTGGGAATCCCCTGCTAGCAAAGTTTGGCTACCCTTCTGAACGGCTGCTGAGGTTGGCTGAACCTAAAAAATACCTCCCTGTTTACCTGGAGCAAAGGTGAGAGGCTGGAAAGCCTATAGGGTGCTATAGGTAGAGCCCTGGGTCTTGTAGCATCAGTGGTGTCTAATAAATGCAGGAACAGAAGATGAGTAAACAGAGGGCAAAATGCAGAGCAGGGTCTCTGCTGGGATTAGAACTTCTGGATTCTCTCATGGGATGAGTTCTGCACTGGCAATGGCCACAAGACAAAGCTGCCTTCTACTGCAGCAAATGTGAGGCTTAGATATTCCAGCTGCTGCCAGATTGGAGAACATCTGTGAATGGCAGTACCATGGCTCTCTGCTTCCAGATCCCGTGAGTCCCCCGAGTGGCCCGTGTCCCTGGCTGCACAGAACTATAATGCCTCCAAGCGGATACTGCAGCTTGCCCAGCCAAAGCAGCTGCACCCAGACTTCTTGCCGCCCAGAGAGGTGAGGAGGAGGTTGAGTGAGATTTGGAGGGTACAGGGATGCAGCAAACTGTCCTGAGTTTTTAAACCCAGTATCCCGCCCCTGGATGTGCCCAGTGTGTGGAGGGGAGAAGCTGTCTGGTTCTGCTGCAGTTTATGACACTGGAAGAAACTGCCTTTTCAGAGAAGCATATTGTCTTTGCAAATCTCTTGCTGGGAGACAAAAACCAGCCAGGCTGGAGCAGCCTAGTATAGCAGGAGAGCCAAGGGAGGCATCTGGGCTGCATCCTCTGATAAAGCAGCCTGGGAAAGTGGAGAAACCTGATGGAAATTGCATGTTTAGCTCTTAGGGAGTAGTCATGTTAGTAGTTGGTCAGCTGTGGTCCTATCTGAGTACACAGGGGGCATGAAATTGCAAATGCTATGTGTATTTTAACTACATTTTACCAGAAGCCTAATTTATATTTATGAGCTTGTTCCTTTTAGTTGGGTCATTGCTTTGGCAGGGGTGAAATGGCTTGAAGCAATCTCAGATTACACTCATTTCTATGGCAAAGGCTAGGTTTTCTGGATACAGCCTCTGGGGCTGGGAAACTAATTCCAGGGCTGGAGGAGGACTGGGCAACACTAACCCTGTGAAAAATTTTGGAAGAAGTCCCCTGCTGGAGAAGTAATCACATTTTCTGTAGGAATGCAGTTAACTGTAGCAGCAATTTACCCTGAAATCTGAATGTCTTTCCTTAGCAGGGAAGTTATTTGATTCGGCCAGGAAGATGAATATAAAAAACATGGAAGGAATTTCTCTGTACTTTTACCTAGCTACACAGACTCTCATTACAGGTGCTCCCCTCCTGGCTCTGAGTGGGCAACAGCTGGGGAATCCCTATAGCATCAAAATTACTCAATAGTTCAGGTGAAAGAAAAATAATGGATTCTGAAAAATTAAGAGTAACCATGTCTGCAGAGGAAGGGTGCTGGGATGCTCATCCTTGTGGAGAGGGAGCATGTCCCTGTGGGCTGCTGTACAAGCTCTGTGTCTGCACATCCCTCCCCCGTTCTGGATCCATGCAGGTGCCAACAGAGATTTCCAGCTTTGCAATCTCGGCCAAGGCATCGGCGCGGGTCCAGAAACTCGCAGAGCCCTTGATCAGGGAGCTGACCTGCTGCTCTAAGCACACTAAACCTGGTATTGTCATCTCTACGGTAAGGCAGCATCACCCAGGACCCTACATGGATGGGACTTCTGGCAGAGGAGAGGGCACAGGTGCTCGGTCGCTTGTGGCTCTCTTCATGTCAGCCCTGGATGTGCTGCTCTCCGTGAGGCTGGTGTAGCTGCTTCCTGAGCTGAAAAGCAGGACTTGTGCTCCATTCAGAGCATGAACTGACTCCCAGCACATATCCCCAGAAAATGGCAGAGCTGTGCCTAACCTGCTCTTGTGGGGACGGGGAGAGGTGGACAAGTGCCTAACTGGGATCTCCAGTGCTGGGGGTGGGTTGGACAAAGGGCTGTGAATAATAGGAGGCTGGAGGGCAGGTTGTGGGACTGGCCAGGCAGTGATTTCTCTTTCTACAGTTTGCCTGGTGCCAGACACTGCTGGGGACATGATTGTGCCCCATCTGTGTGTGGTCAGTGGCTGTGAACCTGCTAACTCTGAGTTGGTTGCAGGCTGAGCACCCTTGAATGCCAGGAGCATCTCTAAAGACCTTCCTCCCCATTCTTCCACAGGTTTCCAGTTCACCTAAGAAGGCAGTTGCAAGCCCTCGGACCATTGAGCTGTCGAAGCCAAAACAAGTCCACGCTAAGTTCAGGCCCCCGCGGGATCCTGAGTGGCCCGTGACAGAGACTGCCAAGCGTGCAGTGGCCTCACCAAGGGTTCTGGAGCTGGCCCAGCCTAGTACAAGGTAGGTACTGCTTCCCTATCATGGGGAAACGATCAGCTGCCAGCCCATTTTGTGTGGCTCATGGCACCTTGTTCATTTGTGTTTGGCCAGAGAGATTAGGCCAAGATTAGGAAGTGCTCTTCCACTTCCAAAATGCATGGGTTTTATGTGTTTGGATGTGTTAATGCTACATGGATTGCGGTTTAAAAAGCCCTTTTGAGGTAGAAGAGAGTCAAAAGAGAAGAAACAGGAACTCTCTAATTCCAGCAGAATTACTGGTTGGGACTTGTTATAGTTCCAGCTATAAAAGCAACCAACTGGCAAAGGGCAGAGTGTAGTACACTCATGTTGCCCAGCATGTTGCAGCTGACAGCCCAGTCTGCAGGAAGTGCTGGGGAGGATGTTTCACAGAGGATGAGGGAATGCCTGGTGTAATGGCTGTGAGAGATACCCCTCCCCTGACAACAGCAGTGGAGGTGTGATGCCTTTTGTCCTCCCTTGACAGGGAAAGGCAGGCTTAGGTGGAGGTATGGGAGCTCGCAGGCAGCTGACAGCTGGCCTTGCTCCAGACAGGATTGACCATCCCTACTCTCTCTCCTCCAGGCCTCGTTTGGGCTTGACTGTCAACCCAGATGCATTCAAAGTGAAGGAGGCTGCTAAGAAGGCAGTTTGTTCTCCACGGCTCGAAGAACTAGCTCAACCAGTTAGGCGCTAAGCTCCTTCAGAAATGCTCCTGCCCTCTGCCCACCTCGCCCCTTGGAACATCACTCTCTCTAGGCTGTGCTGTGGCTGGAAGATCTTGAACACAGCACAGAGGCAGCACTCAGCAGGAACGCTTTCTGGGAGTTAAAATAAAATTATCATTCCTTAAGAATAGTCATCAGGGAAAATTACAGAATTCAGCTTAACATGGGAAGACTCTCCCGAGGATGGGTTATGTCTGGAATTTCTCTCTTGATTGTTTTGCTGTAATAGTTTAAGCAGTAATTGAAACAACTCCTGGGGCAAAGCAGCACAGGAACTGTCCTTTCACGCAGTGAAGTGTGGCAAACCAAACCCAAGAGCATGCAGTAAGCTGATGCAACACAACTCCTGAATTTGGGTTTAAAATTTTTTGCTAAAGTTTAAACATCTTCTTACTGACACTCAAAAGTTTTGTGCTTGTGACAGAAGTAGAAATACAAAAGGCTACAAGGTATGTTGAGTTGGCTTGGATTTGGGGCCTGTTTTTCTCAAATGCCTGGAGAACAGGCAGATCCAGTTACGTAGGTGGGTTAAAGCTGTGTGGTTCAGATACTCAGTTGTGTCACCCAGGACAAAATAAGAGAGTTCTACACTGGTATTTTTGGAGCCTTAATAAAAAAGCCGAGTTCCCCTCAGTGTAAGAGAGAAGGCGAGTTGCAAAGGCCAAGCAGAAAACAAGTATTGATGCCAGGGTCTGCAGACCAAATTCTGAGCTCCAGTCAGGTCTGTGGGTGAGTCGGTTTGGCAGCTGGATTGTAGGGGAACAACAGCCTGTGCTGGACATGACATAAGGGAGAATGCTTTTATCTGCTTCCTGCAAGGGCAGTGTGTTTTGCACTGGCTGCCCAACCACTGGTGACAGGCTGGAGATACTGAGGCAAGAGAGATGCTCACCAGTAAGGGACAAAAGCCACAAATGAAAGCATATGGCAGTTTCAGAGCCAATGTATTTTAATCTTCCCTTTGTTAAGCTGATTCTCCTTCCAGAGGAGTAGAGGCAGGTGACCACAAACCAGAAGGGGATTAATGAGAGGATCCATTAATTGATTCAGTAATCCACTAAGCAGAGGACTTTTGAAGCCTTTTGAACAAGGTAAGGTCACAGGGAAATGTTGCTGGTTATTTTTAGACCAGGCATTGTCCTGTGCCAGGATGGATGAGAGTTTGGACTTCGTGCAAGAGCCCCAGTGCAACTGCATTCCTCAGGCTTGAGAACGGCCAGGAGGAGACTGGGGCTTCCCCCTAAAACCCCCATGCTGTGGGGGAACCCCAGCACCACCAGCCTCTGGCACCCCGGGGATTAGGAGATGTGTGGGCTGTCATGCACAGACCCAGGGGTGCCCTAGGAGACAAGGCTGCCCATGGCTGTCCCTGTGGCAAAGGGAAAACCCACTGTGCCCACTGAGGCTGCCTGGGAGAAATATTGCCCTTCCAGAGGAAGGAGTCTGCCTCCTATCATGGGGGCAGGGAGCACAAGCAGGGACATAGCACAGCTCCTCTCATTAAAAAACCTTGGGTTTTTATTACTGCACTGGGAAAAAACCCAAAACAACCCATGAGTTCTTTCTCTTTGGTGAGCTTTAACACAAAGGTAAAAAAGGCATTCAAAGGGTGCTTGGCTTGGTCTGATTATGGTGTAGGCACTTGGTTTGCCAGTATCCAGAGCTGATTGAGGCATGTTGAGCCAAACCAGGTCACTTGAACAACACACCTGGTTTTCCAGATGCCCTACTCTCTGGATGATCTGCACCTTAAAGCCAGAAGACATACTTTGCCTTTGGGGATTGTAAGGAAAAGGAATCTTTATTTCTTCCTTCTATATTTGAACATATATCATGGCAAAATTTCTGCAAGCCTGGGACAAGGGCATGAAATTGCCTTTTCTTGTGCAGCTGCTGTTAATGGGTTGGAATCACTAGATAGGTTATCAGCCATCAAAAGTTGCATACACACACGTGTGTGTATATATATATATATATATAATTTTTTTTCTGGTTATGTACATGTTAAATAAGATTTATGTTAAATAGCAGAGTATTATTTTGTATCGCAAAACCTATTGCAACAGAAGAACCCCAAGGAAACCCACTCTGAAGAGCTCCGCCATCATTTATAAGAGGCAAGGGGATTGGAGCAGCATCCTCTAGTCCCTGACAGAGCCGCTTTCTGAGGGCAGCCCTTCAGACTTCCTCCACTCCGCCAGGCGCTGCTTGAACCATTTCTGGAGAGAAAGAACAAAGCAGAGACTGAGTGCACTGGGCTGAGCAAAGCCTCCAAGTAATTTTGCTAAAGGTGCAGATGTCAGCACGTGGGATGAGGTGACGGGGACTCATGGTGCAGCTGCCTTGTATCAAGGTGCTGTTCTCAGGCAGTGCAGGCAGCCAGGATGGTGGCTCCTGACCAAACAGTCTTGTAACCTATGTGTGCACCTCTTTCAAACTCATTTCTCTGGCTCACTTCAGACCTTGACAGCATGGGTGAGTCCTTTTTTTATTGCTGTGAGCCCAAGTTTTTTCTTGCAGAGTAAGAGATTAGTGTTAAGGCAATACGCACATCTACGTTAGCAGTAGCTTAGCACTATGTCTGTTGTAACTTAGCATCTGGAAGCCTATTCCAAGAGCTGCTGATGCCACTTCAAGGTAGACACAATTTAAAATATTAGATAAAATGTATCTGGTTAAAGCTACACTACCTAAGAAGAAAAGGAAGAGAAGAAATATTACTCATGTGCCGGAAGCACAGCTCAGCCTTTTGTTTGGCAACGTGCCTGTGATTCCTTTTGTTGCAGCTCATTTTGTTCCTATATTTGTTCATGGTCATTTTTGAAGCTATAATGGTCCATAATGATACAACCACGGTGCCTCTCACACTCACACTGCCTTTGACCACATCCAGTCATATGAGTGATAGCCTAGCCTCCTCTCAAAAGCTTCACTTTCTGTCCTAAACCATCATCTCCTCTTTGCATCTCATTGTTACTGAATTTTTTATTAAAATGGCTGCTATTTCTAGATTATAAAGCACTCCAGATGTCAGGGGCAATGATTCCCTGTGTTCTACACAATGCAGGCACTTCACAGCTCACCACCCCAGTCTCGATCCTGTCCCTAATATGACCTCCATCTCCAGATCTCTAGGAGCACACTAGATAAGTGGAAAAGATAGCTACCAGGGAAGATTTTAAGACATCTACAAAGCTGTCCTGGGCATATATGGCCTGTATTTACAAGTTGCTGTAGGAAAAAAGAAAAAGGAAAGTGCCATTCCTATGGAGAAAAAGGTATTTTAGGGGTATTGCCCTCCTTGCTGCCTCAAACAAGCAGTGATTGCTACCTGCCTGTCACCAAAGCACAGTCCACTCCAGCCGAGGACTATCAGTGCAATGGATACTGTTCCAGCATCTTTCCCTGGGACAGACTAAATGCTGTCATTGCCAGCTCGGCTGTTATACCCCTTTGGCTTTGCTGAGGGAGAGCCAGGCTTGGCAGCTCTCTGCAAACTGCTGCTAACTTTCCAGTGGGCTGGATTTCTTTTCTATACCCATAAATGCTGCTATGGGTCTAGTAAACACCTGCATCACAATGAGCTGCACTGCCACCTGAAGGAACTGGGAAGAAGCCGTTTGCTTCTGAAGCCCATGGTAGCCCACAGGTAGCCAGCTGGAGCACAGGGCTTGGTGGAATTCCCAGACAGTGGCAGCCTGTCCCTGTGGAGGGATATTTGGAGGCCTCTGTCTCCTGGAGAGGCTGACAGACTTGCCTGATATCGGCGCTTAGGGACACTGAGGGGGAGGGTGCACAGCCTGAACATGTCCCACAGCATATCCTGCAGGAATTGCATCTATGCTCTATCTGTTTTAAAATGACAGTAGTTTCTTCAGACCTTAAAACCAGCAGTAGTTTGTGCATCCAAGACTATCAGAAATGGTTTGGAAGAACAGCGTGCCCGGCTTGTACATTCAGGAGCAGAAGCACCCGGAGTGCAGGAAGGATGTGGGGTGCAGGGAGGTGCTGTGTTGCATTAGAGCTCTGTGGGTGCAGTTAGGGGTGTGCTGGGGGTTGCAGAGGTGCAGAGGAGACTTGTGGGTGCAGTGAGGAGAGTGCAGGATGCAGGGAGTGCAAGCAGGGAGCACATGGGGCACAGAGGGGTGCGGGGGGAGCGGGAGAAGGGCGGGGGCTGCTGTAGGAAGGCTGTGGGGGAACAGACGGGTGCAGGTGTATGATAGAGCAGGACATGCAGGAGACGTGGGGCACAGAGGCATGCAGGGGGAGCAGGGCTGGTGCCAGGGGCGGGATGAGGGGCATACACTCACCAGAGTCTGCTCCTCCGACAGCCCGGTCTCAGCAGCGATGAGGCACAGTGTGGTGGGGTCAGGATGCTTATTCACCTTGCAGAAGTGGTACTCCAGGACCTCAAGCTGCTCCTCAGTGGGAATCACTGGCTTTTCCATGGCCATCTCCTCCTGGGGCACGGCTATGGGGCCAGGCACTGTGGGGAGGGGCTGGTGTCATTGCTCAAGCTGGGAGTGGCCAGTGGGGCCACACTTGCTGAGCCCCAGATTTGCCATCCGTGTCCCCACCAACCTCCCCCCCCCCAGCCCTGGCTGTGGCCTCTGGCTGCAGCAGGGCTCAATTCCCTTCCCAAAGACATGCCAGGGAGCTCAGCTGGGAGCACCAGCCCCCCAGCAACTCCTGTCTCAGCTTCCTCGCTGCAGCGACCACACGGCAGCAATGCCCAGCGCTGAGCTGTCTCACCATTCTCAGCTGGCAGGAAGCTGCAGGCTGCTCAGCACTCCCCTGGTGCTGTATTTATAGCCAGTGTGACTCCCATGGGAACGATTCCTGTTTACAGCCCTATTTAGGCCTGGGCGTCACTTAGGAGTGATGTCACAGCAATGGGCATGTTCAGGGGGTTAATTTAAAGACATTGCTTAAAAAACATTATTTAGCCTCTGAGTGAAGGGACAATATCTGACATCTAACATAGTGGGTTGTTGGTTTGGTTTTTTTTCCTTACTTCCCAGTGATCAGGCAAGCTCGTGCAAAGGAATGATAAAGCAGAGCATACAAGATCTTCTGGGAGCATGGTGAAACTACCTTGTTTCCCCTCCTCAGGATCAGTGTCCTGGTCCTTCTCTTAGCAGTGTGGCTGGACATCACACAATGCTGGCCATGAGATGGTGAGCTGCATTGTTTCAAGTAATATTTAATGTTACCACACGTGGGCATAAACAGTCCTGTTGTTCCTGAGCATCACTGAACTGGTTGGTTGGTTGGTTGAGTTTTGGTGTATAGGTGTTCAAATCCTCAAGGACTGTACCCAGTGTATGTATGTTGCTCAAGCACTTGCTGCCTCTGACTGTGGTCAGTCCAAGGTGCTCCCTAGCAAAGGCAGCACCAAGAAGCCCACGTTTTCCTCCAGAGTAACACTTGTCCCACTTGTGCTTTGCATAATCTCTGGAAGATTTGGCCCAAAAGAACAAGCAAAACAAGTGCATTTCAGCTGTCCCAAACCTCTCTTCTGCTGGGCTTCGGGTTTGCTTTCACATGGCACAGGGTCGAGCTTGCTAATTCAGACAACTAAAACTCCAGGCACTGCCCCCACACAGCATGCACACGTCCCTTGATGCTGAATCACTGTGGTGTTTTTGAAACCAGGCTGTGGGGTATTGGCAGGGGAGGAGCTGGTTGCAAAAATGTGGCCTTTCTTGATCTGCTCTCCTGCTGTCCCAGTTGCCTGGTCCATCTCTGTCAGGTTGGCTGGTTGGTGTTGCTGGTTCTCCAGTGCTGCCAGGAGCCCTTGGCCCTTCTTGTGACTCCTATGGACCATCTGCAGACCTGCCCTACCTCCACACTGCAGTCCAGCTTTTCCTTCCCTTTGACTCTGGAGTATAATCCTGGAACATCCATCATGATGCACTCCTACTGCATAGGTTTAAACCCAACTGCTTTCTTGGCTGACTGGTGATAACTCACCTTTAGGTACCCTGGGGGTATTGAATGCCCCAGGGCTTTCACTTGCTGACAGAACTGCTAGGATGGAGCTCAGCTTCAAAACTGTCTTGCAGCTTGCGAAGAGCCAGGCACAGGGAGAGGCTGGAGAGATCCTCTTCTTTGAACTTTACCTCATAAAACAAAATCCCCCTGAGCCTCCTCTGCAGAAAGTGCTTTGACTAATAAAAGAATCCTTTGGCATTTGAGTAGGGGCTTATAAATAGACCAGGGCTGGTTGTGAAACAGCCCACTCTGCTTGAGTCACTTGGTAAATACTGATTGTAACACAGTGGTTGTGTAACATTGGAGCACCTCTGAGCGCCATGGTGTGCTGGTAGACAGAATAGACAGTGTCACCCACCAGCCCTGGGAGGACTGAGGAAAGACCATCTTTAACCCCAGGCACTGCAAGCCAAGCTGGCCTTGTCTGTGGAGTGTTGCAGCTGCCTGGGTTTTCCTGGGGTCCGCTCAGTTCAGAAGCATCCATATAGGAAGGGGGCATCATAATTCAGTTCCTCATTCATGTGAGCTAGTAGAAGTCTGCTGAATGCTGCTCACCTACCTTAGATGTTTGTAGACCTCTTGAAAAGATGCAGGTGTAGATGGAGGTCCCCTGGACTTGTGGTGCTGCTCTCCAGCACCGTGGCTGCCCAGCTCTCCGTGAAGTCAAAATGCAGATGAGGCCAAGCTCAGGCCACAAGTCCTGCCTCTCCTTTTTTCAGCACACCATTGAGCCACTTGCCCTTCTCATAGAAAGCCCAGCCACAAAGGGATCCTCATCACCTCCAGATCGTGCATCTAGCCTGGGCCACCAGCAGCAACATGCCTTGGCAGCTCATAAATCATTGTTTGCAGCCTGCCACAATAATGTGCATTGATGTGTGTGCATGGATTTGCATAGGGAACACATGCTTCACCTTTCATGTTTCACCTGCACAGCTATTTCTGCTTCTGATTATCTCCAGGTTCCTGAGCTGTTTCCCCATAGGATACAGTATCTTCTACCTGCTGGCAGCTCAGGGTGCCCCAGCATGTGGGTGGGATGTGATGCCTGATGGCTTTTCTTTGTGTCCCCTCTACCCCTGCTCTGGAAGGAGAACAGTTTTTTTCCTCTCAAGGTTGTGAGATGGATTTCAGGAAAGGGCAAAAACCCTGAGGCTCCTGGAGGGCTTTGCAGGTCTCCCCACATCACTCCACTATGTCCTGGAGGCTTTCAGGAGCCATGTGACCCCTGTGCAGCATATGGCCTCTAGCACTTGGCACCTCCTGAATACTAAATTTGGGGGTACATGACATGACTTGAGGGCACTAGGAGTGCCTAAATGGCCAGAATGGCCCTATTGAGACCACTAATCACCTGCCCACTACTTAAATGGAGCCTTGTTTAAGGCCAGGCATGCAGCTGGGCTTCAGGCTGTCCAGCATCTCTCCCCTGTACAGGAAAGGTGATTGCCTCACATTTCTTTAAGCCTGGTAGAAATAAGGAGAGTCACAGCTGTTTGGCTTAGCTGCTGAAAAGCACCACTTCTTACTGTTCTTTTCCTCTTAAATTTTTGTCAACATTGAAAAAAAAAAAAGGGCTTTCTCAGTGCAAGGAATGTGAGCCATTCAGAAGAGCTGTGTGACTGCAGTTGTCATTCAGCTGGGGTTTACTCACCCAGGCAGAAATGACAATGCCAGATGCACTGTCACAGGGAAGCCACCACAACTGCTCTGTTCTCAGTGTCAAGCTAAAGACCCCTGGGGAATTCACACTTGGCTCTGACTGTTGTGGTTTTAGGTAGAGCAATGTGAGAGCAGAAGCTTGCAAGTGGATCAGCAGTTGCCTGGGCCGTGGGCAGCTCCAGCCAGCATTGCTATGTACATGACAGCACCTGGTGCTTTTAGTGTGGCTGATAGGGCATTAAAATGCACCTCCAGGGCCATTTTGGAGTGAGCAGACAAAAGGTAATGGCTGATGGACACAAGTTGCAGCAAGAGAAAGTCTTATTATAAATATATAGTACTCTGCCCATGTCCTGTGGTTGCACCCAGCTCCCCAAAAACACCCTGGGGTTACTAGCAGGACTCGTAGCTCTGGCCTGAAATGGGAGAGGACATCTTTCTGTCTCCCAGCATGCTTGTCCAGCACTGCTAGTGCAGTCAGCATTTACTATCCTGGCAGAAATCTGCCACTTTTCCAGAAAAGACGTGATCTCTGTTTGCTCAGCTTTGCTTTTTTGAACAGTAGTCACAATAGCTGGCTGGCTGTGCGGCTTTCTAATGATTTACTGCGCCCAAAGCCCCTAGAAATCTCTCTGAGCAGTAGCTCCTGCCAAGCTGATGGGGCTCCATAGCCTCTGCTGGGCTTCTTGACCCCTTTCCCAGTGCTCCCACTGTCAGGGCTAGGATGCAACTGGAGGCATCTGCATCTGGTTTTAGCTTGCAGCTATTTCCTGCCACTGCAGGGATCAAAATAGCAGTTCTCAATGCAAACGAGCCCTCTTACCCTCCCTTGCTCTGCTGCAGAGCATGTCCTGAGCTTTGCTCATCCTCCTGCTGTGGGGTGGCTGTGGATAACATCAACCAGCATAGCGCACAGGATAAGGTGGGACAGAGGCTTTAAAAATAAACCGTCCCTCCCATAAATAAGGAAAAAACACCTGTCATGCATCCTGTGAACTACCCGTCCAGTCTTTTAGAAGATAATATCGGACGGGAACAAAGCAAACAGGAGCACAGCAGCTGCTGCAGCAGAGGCAGGACCCCGTGGTGGCCCCTGCCTGGGGTCTCTCCTGCTTGGGTGCCCTTCTGCCTGCCCTGCTGGGTGCAGCTCCGACCTCCTCAGCATCAGTACTCACAGGGGAGCTCCTCCCTCCATCCCCCCCATCCCCAACTGCAAACCCACCCCAGCACTCCCAGCTCAAACCCTGCGCTTACCTGGAGCTGGCAGGGACCAGAGGTGTGTAAAACAAGAACCCCGCAGGTCCTTGGGTGACTGCTTAAGTATCTGCGTGTGTTTGACAGGCGGGGACCTGAAAAACCTGCCGCAAATCACAGGAGCTCCCGGGATCCACAGCCACTCTCTGGGCTGGTAATTCAGGTTTGGCACCCGCTCCCTTTGGCAGGGCTCCCTCCGCGCGTGGTCGTGCGCGCCGCGGGCTCTCGGTGGCCCNCCCCGGCCGGGGCTGCTTCCTGCGGGGGTACAGGAAAGGTGCAGCGGGGTGCGGCGGAAACTGCGCCTCGTGGAGCGGAGCTGCAGCCGAGCCCGCCCGTCCCTCCCGGCCGGGCTGCGTCCCGCTGCGCCGCTGTGAGGAACCCCGCTCCCGCCTTGGCTGATGGAGCCCGGCAGGGCTGGATTCTCATCCCGCTTTAGTGTCCTGCAAACGATGTCTGCAAACAGACATTCCTGAGTCTGCTGTCACTTTAGTCAGCAGTGATCCCGCCAAGCTGGGTGTAAGGGCAGGACAGGGTCCTGGGTCTGTCCTGCTGCTGCAGCCCTCAGAGGCACAGCCTGGCTGGGGATGGGGAGGAGAGCAGGGTGTCCTCCTCTGCCAAAGCCGTATTCTCGATTAAAGTGCCCAGGAGCCTGCAGTTCTCAGTGGGGTGGTCTGGAAGCATTAGACAGCAGCTTAAAAAGAGGCATCTTGTGGGGTGGAATGCAGTGGGGAGGGGCTGATTTTTCTCTGTTTATAGACAGCTGGAAGGGGATGCTGGAAAATCAGAGAGGCTGAAGAAAGGGCTCATGAAAAATTGAGTATGGCTTGCAGTGGCTGAGATTATCTGCCAGAGCAAAACTCAAACTGGCACAGAATGCAAAAGCTGTGGAGCTGGCTGGAACCAGAGCCAGGGAGCCCTGACCCTGGGAGAAGTGGCTGGACAAACCCAGGCAAGAAACCTGCCAAATGTTTAGCAGTGAACCAAGACCATCCTGAAGAGGTTTTGTAATGTTGGGGAAAACATGGGCCAAGGCAAGGGGATTGCAAAGAGATCTGTGCCAAAGGACAGGCAGACTTGTGCCAGATTTCCTAGCAGGATGACATTGATCAAGCAAGATCAGGGGATAGCTTCAATGCCTGATAAACCAAATGTTGCTGTTCAGTGGCTGCCAGAGAGGTTTTTGGGGGAAGACTTGATCCTGCATGCCTTGGGTAGGCACCTGGCCAAAGGAATATGTCCTGTTTATCACTGGTGCTAAGCTTAACAGGAGCACGGCTAGCAATGGGTGCCCACAAGCAGATTGGACCTTGTGTCTGGGGGATGGCTCCAGGAGCTGTGGCTGGGGGCATCAGGGTGCATTCAAGGAGGCTGGAGCAGACCCCTGCAGCAGGATTCAGCCTTGGATTTCAACCCCAGTGTGGGAAAGTCCAGGCAGAGGTCCCAAACTGCATACTGACATGTCCTTGGGGGAGCTCTCAAGGGTATTGCTACTTATCTGCCCCATGTCTGTGCTCTGCTCTGGCATCTGCTCTTGGCCAGCCTTGGTGACAGGACAGATGGGAAAATATTCTGGTCCAGAAAGATTTTCCTATGTCTGTTTGCTGTCTTTTTTTCCCTTCTGTGCATATGCCTCGAGCGTTGCAAAATGTGAGTAACGTGGCCCGCAGGAACAGGATAGGCTCCTCTCTTCCCTTGTTTATTGCTGTCAACAGAGAGAAAGCCTTTAATGTGGAAAAATCCTTTTCTCTTAGCCTGTGAACTCAGCCCAGGCTTGCACTGGGAGCACTGGGAGTGACGTGTTTCAGGCTGAGACACCCCACTGAAATGGTTTCAGAGGTGCTGGGAGTCCTTCAGTGACAATGTGAAAGTCATGTCACAAATCTCTTCACAGCTGGCTGGCACATGTTAATGCTTTTCTGACCTTTTCTGAAATCTCTTATGCCCCATTTCTCCTCCTGTGAGAGGGTCAAAATACTGCTGGAATTTATGCCTCACCTGATAGGAAGAGATCCTGTCCCCAGAGGATGTCCTTTGACAGCAGAATTAGATTAAATAGAAACAAAATGAAGGGTGCATCCAGGCCCATCACAGAGACTTTTTTCCCATTGAAAAGGAGTACAGCTGTTGTGATGTGCATTTGACAATTTTGCATAATGCTGTGGCATTGCAGGGAGAGGTTGGGAGCTGCAGCCTGCATTCAGCACCCCACTCCTCTGGACCTCTCTTGCAGAGGCTTGAATATAATCCATATTGCCCCATGGCAAGATATTGGCTGAAGTCACTTTAGAGGAGAGGTGGGGTGGACATTCCACACACAGCTCATGCCCATCCTGGCCCAGTTGTTGTCCCTTTAACACTGCATGGAGACAGAATGGAAAAAAAAAACATGGAAAGGAGAGGGGGAAAGCTACTTGTCAAGCCATCAGGATATAATGGGATAGAACATAGCTTTTCTGACTTGTTTATATTTCCTTCTTTTTATGCATGTGTCTCTTGAATTTCACCATGTTTTCTTTCCTGAAAATGAGGCTTAGCACCAGCACCCCTTGTCTGGGGATTAAGCAGAGATTTGTTTCCTTTTTCTAAATATGTGAATTAAAAAATATGTGCTCTCCAGACTCCACCCCAACCCGAGTGTCAGAGAGAGCGCAAAAAGCTCCCTTTCTTCCTCTGAACACCCCAATGCAAAGGAAAACCTCAAAAGCCATCTTCTGTTTTGTTTACCAGTGGTTTTTTTTTTTCCCTGATGTCCTGGGGTTTTCTGGCCACTAATCCAAAAGAAATGTGTCTGGAAACAAGGCTTTACAGAATATTTTGGCTTCTGTTCAGTTAGAGAAGAGTTTTCTAACTACCCAGTACTGACTCACAGGACAAATCTTGCAGGTAACCAGATGAGACTTCTGCTTCCATACCCCACTTGCCCCTTAGCAGTGTAAGAGATTGGTTGATCTTCAAGGTGCAGCTGGCAATCACCTTTGTTGGACGTCCCAACACACAAGAACTTGACTGAGTCATTGTTCTTTTGATCAGTTTTTCCCAAGGAGAGCAGCAGCACTGGTTGCACTCCAAGAGCCAGCAGCACACCGTGCTTACCCAGACCATGCCCTGGGCACGGGCAAGAGGAGGTGGGCACAGGTGGCTCCTGCTGCTGGAGCAGGGCTGCTGGCCTGGGCTCAGCAACTGCCCCTTCTGCTCTCTCCTTCATGCATTTTCCTTTGGTTTTAGTGGGCAGGGCTCAGCCTGTCTCTCCTCAGTAGAATGGGTCCAAGCCATACAGATACTAATCAGATGTGACTTCCAACAAGATTCCTGCCTTTACTTTGTCCGTGGGATACAGTTGTGTGGATGGAAACTGCAGTGTTTTATTATTCCTCCCGTTGTTCCAGCACTTCTCAGAGAACAGTGTCATCTCATTGGTATTTCCATGTGCAATCTCTGCCTGGGGTACAGTCTTCCTCCCTACTCTCACTCTTACTAACCAGATTGTTTTGAAGTGACTAAACCGGGAGTTGATACGTGCAGTTCCTTGCCGGGAGGATTTTCAGCAGCGCTGCCATAGCTTGTAGGCAGAGCGTGCTGCAGCACGCAGGGACAGCCAGCAGGGCATCATCACATGTGGGAGCTGCTGCCATGCCCAGCCCGGGAAAACACGGCCCTGGCACTGGCGAGAGGCAGGAAGGGAGGACAGAGTAGACCTGCAGATCCACTCTCTGCCCTGGGAGTGCCAGGGGAGAAAGTGCCCTTCCACAGACTCGGATGGCTGTGCACTTTCTAGGGAGCAAGTCAGGGAGATGGAGGCTGGAAAATGTCTACTGAAATCTGTTCTGTTCTGAATCTCGAGGCTGAAGCTGCCTAGAGAGCTTTTGGAGGTCCTGACTCAAATACTTCAGTGATTAAATACTTCAAGGTCAATGAAGGGACTTTATCCCTGCCCAGAGCAGGGATGAGCTCTGTCCAAACACTTGCCTGCCACCAACATGGCTCTCAGTTGCAGCAGGAATGCTTTCCTGAAGACCAACTCCAAGGGTCTCTGCAGGGTGAGCACGGGTGCTGACCATCCCATGACTTTGCTCAGCCTTCACCACCAGAGACAAAGACCCCGTTTTCCCCTGTGCTGTCCCATGCCAGGGAGCCCCCAGGTGCCTGGCCCTTGTGCCCACCTCATGGCAGCAGTGCCATGCAGCTGGCAGCCTGTGGTTTCTGTTGGACCAGTTTGGGCAGGCGCCTGTGGAGAGGTGGCTCTGGTGCTACCAGCTGCTGGGGCATTGCCACAGGCAATGAGCAGGATGGGTCATCTCTGTGTGACACACACCACAGCCCCTGTGGCACTCTGTGACACTGGCAGACAAATAGAATGACTTGCAGAGTGACAATGAACAGGGAAGGAACATAATGGAGACTCTGCTCCACCCGCTTCGTGTCAGGGAATGGCTTCAAGGGCCCTAAGCAATTGACTTTAAATATTTTGTTCCCTTTAGGAACCTGGTTGCTAAAGAGGGCTCCTGGGAAGCTGGCACTGACAAAGGATGCCCCCAGTCTTCTCTACACAGCTGGCCATGGGGACAGCTGAGTGAGCACAATAGAAGCACTCAGAGATGCCTTCTTCATTGCTCTGACAGCCTCATCACCCCAGGGAGCAGGTCACCCTCAGTGGGACATCCCCTGCTCCTGGGATCTCCCCCTGCCCCAGCTCTGGGGGCTCAGGCACTCCACTGTCAGAAGGTTGTTTGTGTCTAATGTGCCTGGCAGAGAGGCTCCAGGGTGTAGGAGGGTGCCCTTGCCATGTCTCTCGGGGTATAGTGACAGGGCTGGTGGATGGGGGTGCTTTCCAGGGGAGGGGTATGGGAGCAGGGTGCAGTGCTGCACAGGCAAGCAGCTGGAGAGTGCTCAACCCATGGGAGAGCCCAGCAGGCTCAAACAAGCACAAACAGCCTAAGAAACCTGAGCTAATGAAGCCGTACCTGCACCACTGCTTAGAGAAGTCACACTTGTCACAGCACGTCTTTTAGCACCTTGTCCTGCTGGAGGGAAGTGGTTTGGGGGACACCCAAGCTGGGGGCCAGTTCCCATCAGTGGTGAGGGCAGGTTCTGGAGGCTCACTGCCAATCTGAGGCTGTTTGAAGCAGAAGGAAGGCTTCTGGCACTGGCGTGGGATTGCTCTCATGTTGCTCCAAGTGTCTATGTGCCCGTCTCTTGGCTGGCTGGCGCTACATACAGCCAGTCTGTCTGGCTTCTCTGGGTGGGCTTTTCTCCCTTCTTCAAAGGCTCTTTCTCATCCTAGGCCTAGTCCTGGCTAGTAAGATCTTCTCCAGGGAGGGCTTTATGTAGGGCCATGTCTCCTGTAGCTCCCTGGCCTGGCTGCAGAAAGCCCTGCTCAGTGGGGTGGGCACAGCAGGGCTGAGCTCAGGGAGCCCACTGGAGAGCTGTGTCCCCTGAGCTACTCCTGCTGTCCAGCACAGCCCTGTCTGCATGGCAAGGGAACACTGGAACAGACTGTCAGGGGTTTCCAGAGCCTGCTTCCCTTGAAATACACTTCACTTAGCAGCTATTCTTTTAGCAAGATACTAATTCTAACCTCTGCTGCCCATTCACCTGTTCTGTGCATAGAAATGGATTTGCAGACTTGTGTGCCCGACCATGGCAAATATGAGCCATGGGGAAAATAAAATACACAAGGGGCCAGCTCTGCTCTCTGTGCCCAGCCTGCTGTTGCACTGGAAATGTTGGTGACCTGGGAGTAGGGACACACAGGAGACACCTGGTGTGTAACTGCTCACAGCCTGCTGGTCTCTGCCAGATGTTTTTCAGTCCTGTCATTTTGGAAGACCTGGAGGCTTTCTTGAGTCTCTGAAAGTGTTTTATCTGTTCTGAAAAAAGTACTCCTATCACTCCCCAATGGCAGACTGTTGACCCTAAACATTTCATGATGTTTTTACCCAAGGAAATTGAATGCAAGAGATGGGCAGTTAGGCAGAAGGCTCAGAGGCATTTTTCTGCTGTGCACCTACACACAGCACTCCAGATAACGGAGGTGTTTTCTCATAAGTAGTCAGACCTGTCGGGGTGGTTCTGGTGGTTCTGATAACACCCAACTTTGGGCAGCACAGGCGCTGGTTGCAAATGCACCAGCCTGTTCTATTGCAAACTGCAGAATAAGTGAAGTAGAAATGACCTCTCCAGTCTCTAGTCCAACCTCCTGCTCCAAACAGGGCACTCTGGATCAGGTGGCTTAGGACTGTGAGCAGCAGAATTGTGAACATCTTGAAGAATGTTGTTCCTAAAACCTCTACGTGTTCCTGTTCTGGTATCCTCATGGGAAAGAAATTTTTGCTGGTATTTAACAAAATTTTTCCATGTATATAAGATCCCTATTCTAGCCCATTATTACTTATATGTGGGTTTTTTGCCTTATTGGTGCATGGCAGAGTCTGAAGGCAATGTTTGTCAGGGGACAACAAATGGTTTTTCACTCCTCATGAGCCCAAACAGTTTTCTTTTCAGAGTTAAAAAGCTCCTTTTCCTCTTCTAAAGACTTTTTAAAAGAATATCCTTGTTTCTCTGTGTGGAAGTCCCCCAAATAAGCGTGTTTTTTCCTCTTTTTGGACTCAGTCACATAGCAACAGATGGTCCTAGGAGTTTATAGACTTTTATGCTCAGAATTTAGGAAATCCTTACTTTGGCTGATCCATGGAGATGAATTGCTTATTGCCTTGTCCTATTTGATTCTGACATGAATACTATCTAGCTCTCAATAGTCAAGTTTTAAACTTTCATTACGGTTCCAGATCTCTAAATTCTCCTGGAGAAACTGGCTGATCATGGCATGGATGGGTGCACTGTTTCCCATGTGTGCACAAAGCTGTCTGTGTGGCATGACCCAGAGTGTTGGTGAATGGAGTCACATCCAGCTGGTGGATGGTCACTAGTGGGGTTCCCCAGGGCTTGGTGTTGGGACCAGTCTTGTTTAATGTCTATATTAATGATCTGGCCAAGGGGATTGAGTGTATCCTCTGGGCAGAGGGCAAGTTGATAGAGAAAGCACAGAGGACACAATTTGCATTTTGCTTGTCAGGATTTACATTTGGTAACACAGCTTAGTGGGACTTGGCATGTTAGGCTTACAGATGATGTTATTAAAGGTCTTTTCCAACCTATATGGAAGTATAGGAATCTGTGATTCTTAGCAGATAAACTTATTCGTTGATGTGATCTCCCATTCACAACCTCACATTTCACTACAGCTTTGTGCATCTAGCTGTATTTATGTCTCTTACCATAGGCCTAGGAAAGGCAGAAAAGTTGTGGGGCAAGAAAAGCTATGAATCCCATGTAAATGCAAAGCTGATTTTTAGAAGCTCAGAAGCAAGCTACTTGGAGTTTCCCAAAGCTTGCCAGGTGAGAGTGTGCATGCAGATAGCTCTGGTACAAGAGCCCCAAAGCCTCCTCCAGAAGCCATTCCTTTTTGACAGCTGCTCTTCAGATGAACAGAGGGGGTTCACTTCAAGTGTCCATTGACAGACGTCTGCAAATTGCTGGATATCCAAAATATTTGAAGGGGACTGGCAGATAGGAAAGGACTTCCAGAAAACCCAGGCCCTTCCAGCGCAGCAGTCTGGGGCTTGCTACAATATCCCACAATATCTACAGTGACACCAGATATTACAAGGCAAGTTAAAGACCTCAGACCCAGCCCTATTCTCTGCTCCAGAGTGCTTCACAGTAGGATGTTTCACTGGGGAAGCTGGAATAGACTAGCTTATGTAAGAACAGGTTTTAGGTCAACTCCTAATGTCAGGAAGAAATATTCAGAACTGCTTAAAAGGTAAAATTAAACATATGTACCAGATTCTTGCATAATTTCTCACCAGTTGACTGAAGAGGCACTTAAAAGGGGTTAAATTTTCCTTAGTGTAAAGATGAGGCACTTTCACAGAGAAAAGCTGGGGTTTTTCTCTGAGGTTATCTAGCTAAGAATTTCCCAGAAACCTACACTACTTCTATAGATGTTTAGAGTTAAGAAAATGAAGCAGTTGCTACGTGACCAGCTCGAAAATCACAAAGCTAAGATAGAAGCCAGCACAATCCTACACATGGCAATGAATGCCACAGCTTCATCTGTGAGTCATCTGCCCACAGAATAACGTTTCTACCAAATTGTGTACCATGGAGTCTCCTCCAAAAAACCACTTGGATTCAATGATCAGGGAAAAGCAAGTTAACTTTGCCAAGTAAATGAGACTGACCGTGTATCACTGACACTAATAATATAATACAGTTGAAAACAAAGAGCTCCTAACAGAACGTTTATGCATTCAAACGATAATGATGAATAAAAAGCCTTTCCTACACCCCCTACTGAGAACACAAAATGAGCTTTAAAAGAAAACAAATGCTGCCGCCTAGAGAGCAAGCTGGAAATCCACAAAATCCAAGCTCTTTGCACTGTCTCCCACAGGATTCAAACATGGCTTTCCCTTCTGCCCTTGCTCATGGTCGTGTATCACCCAGGAGAGACTTCTCTTTTCCTCTGGATACCAGTGTTACTGAGCAGTTACACCTCTGGATGAGAAAGCCTGCATACCCTTCAAAGGGTGCCTGAAGCAAGGGGCTGAGCACTTCCAAACTACCACAGCTAAGCTGGGAGCTGGAGCCCAGCTGTCCCAGAGAACATCACACACTGCACCTGCTGAGTGACAGTATGTGGAGTTCAGGGAACTTTTAAAAACATTTTTCCTGGGCAAATTTAAAAACTATTAAAATTCCACAGGAGGGAGAGTTGGGAATTTAATCAGTTAAAAAAGAAAGCTGTTCTTGCAACTCAACCAGGGGAAAAAAACCATTCATCTCCATAAGACATCTTCTGACCTTCCTTTGATCTATATGGATGGCTGCACATTCTCCTGCCAGTGAGATCAGGGCTGTGCTGATCCTGTGAAGCTAGAAAATATCATAAAATCCTAATCAATTAAAATATTGTTCAACCACCTGAGCTCAGACAGAAAAGAGATCCTTTCTTGAATCACAGTCATGCCATTCAGCTAGCATAGCTCCTTAGCCTCACACATGTGTAATAAGCCAACAGGAATGCTTGCCATAAGGCTGCTGATGTCTAAAGACTGCAGTAACATCCTTCTATGACACTGTATTATGAATTATGCCATGAATCTGTTATTATTATGTTAATATAAGTTTTGTTGTGAAGCTGTGCCAGGGGAGGTTTAGGGTGGATGTTAGGAAAAGGGCAGTTGGGCACTGCAACAGGTTCCCTGGAAAGCACCAAGACTGAGTTCAAGAAATGTTTGGATAATGCTCTCAACATGGTCCTAAATGTAATATACAGTTTTAACTTAAAAAAAAAAATTAAACCCATCATACTGAAATTCACCATCTTTTAGAGCTATGAATCTTCATAAACCCAACTGGGGTACATTACTGTTTCAGGTTGTTTTTTTTGCTTTTTGTTCTTTTGCTTCCAGCTCACCAGTTGTGCCACACAAGACTTTCCTCCATCAGTGATTAATCTTTGCTCAAAGAAAATGGAAGAAGGCATGTGCTGGAAGGTAAGGATAGTTTTGACCCTTTAAAGGAACTGTAAGGCAAAAAACATTATTGTTTTTCAAACCCAAAGTCACTGACCTGAGAATGTTCCTCAGGCATGAAATGTGCTGTTCATCTCTGCCTGCACTGCTCCTGCCCAGTAAAGCCTGACAAAGCCATGGTCTGGGGCCAGGGGAGAGCAGGTGCTGCTTGGCTGAGATCAAAGGTAAAAGCCACCTGTGTATTACCAAGCACCATAGGACAACCCAAACAAGCTAATTTCAATTAGCATGCAAAAAAAAACCCCAGTTGTTCAGTGGAACAGAAAGAACTAATCGAAAATATGTGCCCATATCCATGACAAGTACAAGGAAAGGACCAAACCCCAGTTCTTGCACACCCTCCCTGTGGGAAGGCCCACAAGAGCCACTCTGGAGTGTACCCCTTTACAGGAATCTTGAGCTTCCCAAATTTGCTTTGATGTTTGCCACAGGAAGTGGCTCTTGGGTGCCATCGAGGCCAGTGACTTCATGGCCCCAGGGAGCAGTGCCCAGAGGGACGGGGACCTGGAGGGCAGTGCCTGTCCCCTGCCCATGCCTCCAGCATTCCAAAACAGCCCTTGCCTGCAGCGAGAGCAGAGGGTGCCCAGGTCACTGCACTCCACCAACAGGACCTGCAGGTAGGGAGGCAGGGGCAGAGGCTTGGCACGTGTCAGGTTGCCATCACCAGTTTGGTAGCTGCCACAGGAAATCCCTCCAGTGGCTCTCCAGGTCAATGGCACCTGTGGGCTCCGAATATCCCAAAACCAAAGCGCATTGCCTCTGAGAGAGATGCTGGGGCCTTCTTGATCCCAGGCCAGACTGTGGGAATGGCAGCTGGTACCCCCTCACTCCTTCCTTGGTGCACTCAATCCCTTCTCTGGACAACTGATCTTCTGGTATAGAGTGAGGACATCCCTTTCTTATGATCCATCTTTAGTAAGAAAATACATCAGGGTTCAGGTTGTAATTGTACTATTGATATGTTTACAACCACCACTTTTAATACAGTAAAGAAACTTTAAATATGCAAGCTTGTTTACTAAGACATACTACAGAGAAGGTGCACTTAAGGCATTGTTTCCATTTGGATTGTCTGTGACCCTCTTATTTTCTTGAAGAGCGGCCATCTGTCATATCAGCAATGTCCCTTATGAAGAATTTCTATATGCGTATGATCTTCTCTGCAAACAGAAGAAAAATATATTAGAAGAGGAACACTACTTGAATTTTACACACACATTTTATAAAGCAGACTCTTGTTTCTTTCTCTGCGTTCAATTAAATGCAGTGATGGATGCATTAATTGCATCACTTACTGAAAGCATCACCACAAAGTAACCATGATGCAAAAATTTATGAATCACATTCACAGAGTGAGTAACTTACCACAGGCTTTGTTCCCTATAAAAACCTGATAAAACCATCTGCAAATCTGAGATCTGTCACACCGCATGACAAATCACACCAAGACCACGTCCATTACAAAGCACTAATGCAAGTTAAACTTCGCAATTTCTGAGGTGCAAACAGCTCTGATGCTTACGATATCTCCCCCTTTCACATGGGAATTCAGTGGGAAGGGTGTGCATCCTGATGCACCTCGGCATCTGAGGCTTCACTAAATTTTGAATGTGTGGCTCTCTGGATGCTGTAATCTTCTTTAAGGAAATTTTAGCCAAGTGCCCCTTAGTTTGGGAACACTGGTTTGGTTTTTTTTGCAAGTCCTATACACAGTATTTTGGGGTGCTCCATTTACAAATCTCAATTTACCAGGCAAGTGCAGACAGAAAAAGAAAATAATAGAATACAAATTGTCCCAGATCATCAGTTTGTTTCCTTAGTGTAATAGAATCAAGCTGGTTTACTCCTCATGAAATTCAAGAGACTTATGTTTACGCAAAAGCAGGGTTAATCTGTACTAGTTAGTAATAGTAACAGTTTTATCAGGGGTCTTTTAACCAGAAGGTAGTGGAGCAAATCAGGAATATAAAAGGTAAAATCAAGGCCAGGGGATGTATAACACCCTGTGTTATAAGTAAGGATGTAAGGAGTGCTGAGCGCTGAAGGACAGCCCTTACACTAAACCCTGCAGAGACACCTCAAGCTGCTGCATCTATTTCCAAAGAGCACGTGTTGCTGTCGGACTAGGTTTAAACTAAGATCAGAGGTTATTGCTACTGGACACTGAGTGTGGAAGAGACCTGGGATTTGCATTTGAGCACCCACTTAAGAACAGATTAAATCTAAGCTTTAAAAAATAAAGAAAGTAGGGAGGGAAACCAACTTTGGTCTTAAAATTAGGGGGCTTCACTGCAGAGCCAGCATAGGGAGGGTTTGTGCTGCACCTTTGTTCCAGGTGTCTCATGCTATCACGGATCAACTGCAGCAACCTCTTCTGTAGTACTTGATTCACACAGGGCTCTCCAGATGCCCACACAGTCCTTCATGACTAAAAGAGCTCATGGACCATACTGTCTTGGCCATCAGGAAGTACAACTCTCTCATGGGGTTAAATATGGGCTAGAACAAGCCTGCAAGATGGCAACTGAGAATCACTACAAGTTAATTGGGAAGTGACTGTTTTGTAATTTAGTACTGGATGTGTCCCTTTATCTGTTTCTGTATCACCACATTACGCTATTTCAGCAACTAGTCATGCAGCCTGCTAAATAGGGCAGAAAAATCTCTTTGTTCCGTCCTCCTAAGAAGAGTGACAGACCGTACCTTAGATTACTTGGAGTGGAATGATCACTGCTTATGACTATGGACTGTTTTCAAAGCTGAAATTCCTTCAATAAAGCAAAATGTTTCATCCGTGTTGTGTTCATGCCAAGACAAACACTTTAGAACAACAACTCCAGGCTGAACTAGAAGGCCCCCAAATATGCCAACTACTGAACTATAAAAGAAAAATGATCAGGAGAGTATCTGATCACCCTGTGTCCCTTCAGACCAAAATACATGTTTCTGAGCATGTAAGACAGCAAAAAAAGATGGTTAAGACAAAATTCTATCTTGTGTGTATAATTGGATTTAATCTCATGTACCACACAAAACATGTACTTTACATCTTATACTAAAAAGACATAAGCCCCATCACTAATTACTTAAGGAATTGAAATAAGCAGCAGATTTGACTGGAGAACCCTTTGTTCTGTGTGCAATGCTGTATTCAGGAATCTGCCATGCATCCATCTGAAACTGAGGGATCATGCCTAAAAAAATGAAGCATCCTAGAAATGTAAGGCTGGATCTCAAAGCCCATCCTTCTGTTCTGGAAGGATCAAAGATACTGTTTAGGTCGTGACATGCTCTCCTGTCTGTATCTCCACAATATGGATTTGCACTCTCTAGAGGCAATAATCCGCAGTTCTTTTTGTCTTTTACTGTACTGATTTCACTCCATTTCTCCAGATCCCTGGGAATTTTTATAATATCCTGCACAGATCACCATATCCATTCCATTTTGCAATTTTTATTATATAAAATATGATAGCTCTTTCAAATATAAAATGCTGATCACTGCTTTTGAACCACAGCATTTCAAACTTCTGTGACTTCATCCTTTAACAATTTCAGCTGAATAACTATTTGTCCGCTTATGTGAATGTCAAGTGGAGATAATGTAAACTGCCTTATTAATGTCATGCACCAATACTTCTATTTCCTCCTACTCTGTTTGGCCAGTTATCATGCCAAAAATCTAAATCTCATGGATTTGATCGGATTATTTCTGACAAATCTGTATCTGCTTTGCTTACATTCCTCTTTACCTCTGGCTATGTACAAAGCCAATCACTTAACGACTTACTCCAACATCACTCGAGGCAGGAAACGTGGCAAGACTCCTAATATGTAACATGTCAGAACTTCATTTCTTCCCTTTTAACAGATTCTACTGCGTGTGAATTTTGATTAATTTTCTTTTATTTTCCTAAAATGTAGGTTTACCGATTCTCTTTGCAATTTGTCACTTGCTTGGGTTGTTTGTGCTGTGCTCTGGTGAAAGTGTTACCAAATTCTGCAGATATGCATGACACGCTTCAGCACTTTCTTTACAATATTACCTTAAGTGTCCTTTGATACCTTTGTCACTTTCCTTATTTTGGCCTATGTTCCTTTTATCTTGGTCATTTGAATTTTGTAGATTGTCTGACCAGAATTAATCTTTCCTCTGCCCCAAAGTCAGAAACTCATTTCAGCCTTCCCTTTCTTGAGATCTGTTTGCAGTTTTGTACATTCCTCTCACTGCTATTGTGCTACTCTCACTTATACTTTCTGCTGGAAACAGAAGAACTTTTATTTCATTAATATAAATTGCCTTTTACCATCAAAATTTCTATTCACAGCAGCTCCTCTCAGTTTGTACTGAGAGACTGCTCTATAAAGGTTTCCAGTCAATTGTAAAGGGGAGTCATAATGCTCATTAAATACTGATTATCTGTGTTTTCAATTTGTTAAAAAAATATTAAATTATTAAAGAATAAAATACCCTCTCTCAAATATCAGGCAGTCTTTTTCTTGATTTTTAGACAACCTGAAGGCAAAATAGTATTTTCTCCTAACATCTGGCATTCTTACTCTTCTTTGTGAAAAGAAGTACAGGAGATTGGATCTTGAACATAAATATTTTATATGTAAAAGCTGCATTTTGGGTGGGATCTTTCATGTTTTCTGATGAAAACTGTTGAAGGGTCTGGCATTATATTTATTGACAGCATGGCATTGTATGAACATGACAGGCAACCTCCTCTAAGATGCTCCTTCTCAGGAATTACTAATACAAATATTCAGTACACCCAGCTGACCGAGTCCAATCGAACCCGTTTACAGGTACCATGATAAAATCTGCTGCGAGGGATTCACAGCTGAGAGGACACTGCTGAAACTGCAGTGCAACAGTGCAAATGATCCAAAGCCAGTAAATTATCTATTGGTTATTGGAAATGTCAGGGTGAATGTTCTGCTTGCATATAGGGAAGGGAAGGACAGAATTGACTACCTGTTAGCAAGGCAGAGCACACACTCGTTTCCGTAGGTCTCTCCATCCGTGCCACAGACTGGATGGTAGTCCCTTGGACACATATACTTCCCATACTGGGCACAATTGGGCTAGGGAAGACAGGTACAAAAAAGCCAAAGTTACACCATTTGAAACAGCTTTCTACTCAGCTTCTGAAGAATGCTGGCAGGCACAGAATAAAGGTGTCCGGAGCTGGCACCGCATTTTAAAGCGCCACATTATCTTTCGTGCCCTTATGGGAATTCATCACTTGAGGCTTGTCTCCTACTGCCTGGCACGGCTTAGCTGCGCTGTCAGGACATAAGTGTGCCCCACAGCGCAGCCCTTCCGACCGCTGAGCATCAGCGGGACACACGGACTGCGAGTCCGCATGAAGGGCAACGCAGACGGAGATGGTAAGAGATGGGCATCGCCAGGGCTTGTGTGCTGCGGAGCCAGCAGCGTCCCTGTGGGCGCCTCAGCTGTGGGGAGAGACCCCTGCCCGGAGCCAGGGCAGGCGCAGACCCCAGCGTGGGGCCCGCGGCTCCGGAAGGGCCGGGGGCAGCGGGAGGCCTGGCTGGAGGCAGGGGGGCAGCGGGGCCGTCCCTCCCGAGGACAGCGGGGCAGGCGGCACTCACCGGGTAGCTGGCCATGGCTCCGGGACACGAGAAGAGCCCTGTGGAGAGCGAACAGCGTTAACGGCGCCTGGTCCCGCACGGATCCCCCCGAGCTCCGCGGGACCAGCCCGGGCTGTTACCGACCGGACCCTGCCCCGTCCCGGCACCCCAGACCAGCCTCTGTCCGCTCCTGGGACACCCTGATCAGCCGCTGTCCGATCCCGCCATCCCCCGACCAGCCGCTGTCCCTGTCCCGGCCCCGACCAGCTGCCGTCCGGCGCATCCCGTGCCGGTTCCCCGCCCTGCCTCAGGATGGCTGGTGCCGTGCCCCGGCTTTGACTCCGCCGCCGCGCCGCTGAGCCAGCCGGGGCACGGCACCGCTTCAGGTTTCCCCTTCCCTGGGATGGCACTGGCCGGGGCACGGTACCAGCCCGGCTCCCCTCCCCGACAGCAAGTGCCCCGGCGCGGTGCGAGCGGTACCGGCGAGGAGGACGGGGAGCAGCAGCAGCAGGAGCGCCAGCGGCCGCGCCATGTCGCCAACTGAGGGGCGAAGCGGCGGNCCGGATGCCGCGGCGGGGACGCGGGGTTGAGCGCTGCTGGAGCCTCCCCAGGAGTACGCTCACGGGGATGGAAAACTTCCCGGTCAGAGCTGCGCAGGTGGGCAGCGCAGTTAATGAGGGGGCGCCGGCTGGGATTTCAGCGTTCCCCAGGCTTCCCTCCTTGGATTCAGCTTGTCAGGGCTGTGCTTTGATTGAAGTGTGTCGGGCAGTGCGGGGAGGTTGGAAATACGCACGTAGCGCGGTGCGGCTGGTAAGGTCAGAGCCCCCGTCTCGTCATTAAGTGGCATCAGATGGTTTCTGCTGAGCTGTGGGTGCGCTCCTGACAGAAGGGACAGAAAAACTGTCCCAGCAATAAAGCAACCTGCCTGCCTTCAAAGGCATGAGAATACAGGGGGCTGGAAAGCCTTGGCACGCTGTCCTACCAGCATGGCTGGGGGTCTCGGCAGCGCTGCTTTCCAAAGGTTATCTCATCTGTCGGTCACTGGTAAGAGTGGTTAGCTTTGCAGAGCCCAGAGGTTGGCTTTGCACAGGGTCTGGCTCTGCAAATGTTTTTGTGCAGTTTCCTAAAATCTACGGTATGAACTTCTTGTAAAATGACCTGTACTTCTGTGTATGAGCTGGGGTTAGACCTGTCCAGTGTTTTGATATGTCCCACGCAGGTACATACACAGACATCACAACTTTCCTGTCTGTGTGTCAGCCTCTGAGTCCTTTCAAGTATGGCTTTTTTTCTTTCTGACAGTGTGCCCTGCCTACATGGCATCATAGGGAGATTATTTTATTATCTGCTTAATATGTTCTTATTCCTCCAGATAACCTCTGCAAATTGATTGCAGTTTCAGACTTTCATTCCCTACATGCCTTTGGGATTACTACCCAACACAAGGCATGTTTCATGCAAAGGCCTCTGGCTTGGCTGTTTTAAGCAAGATGCCTAATCAGAACATTTTGTGGCTGGTGAAACATGTAGAGGGTTATTTCTCTCTGCGTGATCTCCTTCCCTAGCTTTCCCAATTTTCTGCCCCAGCTTTGCCTGTTAAGCCATTTGAGATGAGGGTGTCTTTCTGTTACCTTGTTATTGGTGGGATGGTTGCTGGATTTGCCATCCCTCCCGGGGGGGAAGGATTTTAAGTGACTTAAATACTGGAGAGTTGTGCTGGGGTGGGTTTCCTTGTTTCTTGAAGGTATGATTTTTCAAAGGGTGAGGTGCCAGCTGAAGGTGAAGAAAGCAGAACCACGGGGAAGGTGAAGAAAGCAAAATCAAGGGCAGCAGTTATCTCTTAGGTTGTGAATCTTGTAAGTTCCTCTAAACAGTTAAATTCCAAGCTTTTCCTCAGAAAAAAAGCCTGAACAATGTGAACCAAGTAAGAGTTCAGTGTTTCACCTGTTGGTAACTAGACCAGCTTGCTTTCTCCTGAACAGCTCCTGCACCACAAGCACTAACTGAGTGTGTACTGTCATGTTTCCTAAGAGAATAGCTGCCCCATAAAAAACATTCTCTACACTGATGTATTTTCCAACATATTTAATGTTATTTCCATGATCATCAGTGTGTGGCACCTGATCCCAAATAAATGGCATAAATGGGACCATTTGGGTAAACATCACTTCAGTTGCCTTTCTGTGATAGCAATATGAACTCAGTCACAGCCATGTGTTCTATCCTGGAGAAAATAGGGAAAAATAAAATAATTGTGCTCTATTGACTCTCAATGTGACAATCATATTTGAAACTAGTGCCAGTCTCCTCAATTCTGAAAGCATTTTGTTTCACTTACTTATATTTTTCCAATGAGAGTATTTAATTTTTCCTTTTTTAAGTAAAATCTTAGAAACAAGTCTTTAGAGAAGGGAAAATTGCAGAAATGAGATTTTAAACAGAAGAAAAGATAACTTCCAAAATTTTTCTTCTGGCAAGATTGAGTATTGAAACTAATTTTCTTCCATAAATTATTAAGAACTGGAGGCAAGAGTGAGTATAATTATGGAGAGAGCTTCCTAATAGCTTTTGTATTCTGTTAACACATTTCTGATATGAATGCTGAGTCATTGCAAAGGAAAATTGCAGAATTATTTGCATATCTCCTAGAAGTTATCTTCTTGTTAAAATCAAGTAGCTGATTAACAAACATGGAAGATAATAATGAACCTAGCATATAGGCTTCAGGGAACAATGCATAATTAGAAGTTACATCCCTACAGAGAAGGTCTGTTTCTGCCTTATGCTTAGTGGAATAACCCTCTGTGCTTGGAAGCTAGAATTTATTTGAACTTCAGTCAAACTCTTCTGGTGCTCCACGACCTGCTGCTGCTCCAGTGAGTGCTAGCCAGGTCTTTCTGAGATGTACCTGCTGCAAAGATTGGCACTGATCGTGACCACCTCCAGGTGGGGTCTTGTGAGAGTGGACTAGAGGGGGAAAATCACCTCTCTTGACCTGCTGGCCATTGCTCTTTTGATGCAGCCAGGATATGGTTGACTTTCTGGGCTGTAAGTGCACACTGAGAAGACATTGTCCAACTTTTCAGCCACCAGCATCCCAAGTCCTTCTTCACAGGGCTGCACATTATATCCATTCATCCCTATCTGATGCTCATTTTAAAGCCTATTTGTGTCTATTTGAGTCTATTTGTGAAAATCCAAACTTTCCCTGTACTTTTGGTGTCTTTTGGAAAGAAAATGTGTTGAAGACTTGTGGCCTTTGACATCTTCATCTTTTGAATTTTCAGGACTCAGCTAGACAAGATTATAATTTTGTTGATCTACTGTTGCCAATAGTCCTGTTCCAAGTGTCAGGAGAGTAGAGACCCGAAGGTCCCTTTCAGCCACCCTTCCCAGGGGTTAGATGGCATGGCAGGTTGGAAATGAGTTATGAGACAGCAGATCTCAGCATAAAATTAGTTCACAACTTAAAAAAAAAAAAAAAAAAAAAGGAAAGCTATCACCTCACCTGCTTAAAACAGATACAGGAAGAAGTCCAGGTACCAGGAGGATTGGGACTAAGGAACTGGATCGCCTGCTGCCTCTAGGATTCAGCAGTGTGGCATGAAATATCCTCTTTGCCACTGATTGTGGTGGATGCTAAAGGTTTAGACTTGGAAGAAAAAAATAGAGTTGCAAGGTAAGAAACCTTAGGTGGCCTTAAGAGCATGAAAATTCCCACCTGCACAGGTTCCTGCAGGCTGCTGCAGGCAGGAAGGTGGCACATGGGAAGTGTGGGTATGCATTTGCTCCTGTTTTCTCTTGGCCATTGCTGATGACCTCTTGGAGAGCAGAGGCTGTGGTCACACATAACCTGCATTTAATGTCCTCTGGCAGCCCCCAGTCATTTGGGGGAGGATGTTAAATCCCCTGTAGTCCCAGGACAGTGCAGCTGATGTGCCTGTGCTGCTGCAGGCCGTCTAGAAGGGCACGAGTGCTTGGGCACATCCCAGCTGCATTTATGCCATGTGCATGACTCTCCTGCCATAAGTACAGGAGCTTGTCTTTCCACCTGAGTAATTGCAGGGGCAAAAGCAAGCAGCATAACACAGGACAATTAAGAATACTTCTGAGCTGCTTTTTGGCACGCTGGTCTGGGGTGGCACTGCTGAAAGCCTTTCCTAAGGCACTGAGGGGCTCCTGCCTCCTGTGAGACTGGAATGCCCTAGGAATGGTTTGGCACTTGCTTACTGGCTGATTCTGCCAACTTGAACCTGCACAGCAGCAGGACAGAGAGGGAAGAGCTGATTTTTCTAATGTTTTGTTTTCCCTGACAAAGATTCCTGCAGGGAAGAAGTCAGCAGCACTTTTGCTTTTGGTGTAAGTCTGGGTTTGTTTTTTGGGGAATTGGTTTTCCAGTTGACAAACTGCCTCCCTGACCAGGTCCTGAGTACTGAGCTGTGGCACCACCTTCAATTTTGGTAGACTCTTCCAGGCTGTTTCCATAGAGGCTGGGTTCAAAGGTTCATAGAAAGATGTGGAGGAAGCTCGTCATCTCATACACTCCCTCACCATCCTGTCAAGTGGCATTCCCACCTCCACACCACTGAGAGATTGCTTTGGGGGTCCTATCTGTCACACACAGCCCATGAATCATTCCCTTCAGTTGTGCTCCTACGTTTGCAATCCCACGTAGTCCCAAAGACAGGATCCAGGCCTCAGGGATTCAATTATTTACACTCCACTCAGTCTCTCCATCCTTGATCCCTCTGTGCCCATTCATTTTGCTCCATCATGTGCTGTTCTCCACTGTATCAGTCACAGATGGGCAATTTATCCTCTCCTGTTTCCCTCATGAATCCCATCTATCACCTGCCTGTCTTTGAATTAATTTACTGGCTGGCCAGCTGCTCACTTTGTGTCCATGGCTGCTTCCCATCCATGTGTACCATGGGGGGTGCTACTGAAGGGGGGTGGCTGCAGGTGCTGCTGTGTTCTGTGCCTTCAGGAGCATTGCTGACCTGTGGGCAGTGCTGTGGGACAGTGGGGAAGGGGCTGCTGGGAGGTACCCAGGCATTCCTGGATCTGCTCATGCTGTCAGTCACTGTCACAGCACAAAGCATCAGCCTTCTGCCTGGCAGAGATGTGTGTGTATTGCTGTGATGTTCAGGCTTGAACAAGGGCTTTAGCAGTCCCTGGAGCATTCAGAAAGCTCCTGAAGGGTGTCCTGATGGGCAGAAATCAACGTAGTTTTCTTTTTTTTCTCTCCTCCAGAAGTTCTTTCCTGCTGTTGTTTTCAGCTCAGTTAAGCACATCTGTCTACTTGATCTGTCATGGACAGGTTTACAGGTGCTGGCTTTGACTTCTGCTCTCTGTGTGCTGCTCAAATAACTCATGGCAGAGCTGGGCCACCATCCTGCTGAAGGGGACACACTTTGGCTAATTGATTTGCCTGGGATCATAACCCCTTTGGAGGGAGGTGGTTGGTCCCAGTGGCATTTCTTATGTCAAAAGTTTTCTGAAAGAGAGAATTTTTCAAGACAGGCGGTAAAAGCTTCTTCTAACTGCTTAAACTGTTAAAGTAGACAAGGTTAAGGGAACCTACCCAGAAGGCTGCTCAGCATTTTCTGGGTGCTAAGGCTAAACCCAAACCCCATAGATGACCTGCAGCTATAGAGGAACAGCCTGGCTGGAGGATCAGCAGAAACTTTTTTCAGCTGTGAAAGGGCAGAGGGTGTCCCTGGGCAGCAAAGCTGCTACTGCATCAGTACAATGCTTGAAAGTGAATTGATCCAGCAATACTTGTCTTACTTCCATATGAGAAGACAGTCTGAAAAGTCAAAGGCATCTTCTTTAATACCCACTTATTTATCATAGAGTGGTTTCAGCCAGGGCAGTTCCTACACAGATCTGTTTTCAGAGGCAGCCTCACACCCTCTGCACCCTCCAGGAAAAAGCTCTGTGAGTGGAGTGATCACTTCAGGAATGTGGTCCCATCTCTATTCCAGCAGAGCTTCTGTCCAACTTGTAGTGCCCTTGGGCTGGGTTTGTAGGATGAAGAATGTATTTAGGTTCCGAACTGGGGGAAAGGGATAGACAGTGGCTATGAGCAGGGCGGAGGGGGGGCAGGTGGAAGGGAGGAGGGGGAGTATGTTCAACATCTCCATTTTCCCATTGCCTTGTTGATGCAGCACTGTGCCCTGAACATGTTTCATGGCACTGTGTGCTCTCTCTGACCCTATAAAGAAAGGTAATCTTATCTTGAAGAACCCACTCAATGCACTTTATGGTCTCCAGGAGTGAGGATGAACTGCAGATAAGGATTTCACAGTTGGCTGGTTTATCTCAGTCAGACTTTGATGCCTGTCCATCTGATGGATTGCCTGGTGAAATGGAGGATAAAAGGACCTTTATTCACCAGGGAATTCAGCTTGGAAATGGAGATGAGTTTGCTGCAAAGGTGGCAGGCACCACTGCCATGAAGGCTCTGTGCTGCTGAAGGCTGTCCCTTCTCTGAGAAGGCCAGTGACAGAGGCACCACTTTGCCATGTCTGGTTGTGTCTCACTGTCTGAACCACTTCCAGCCACCACTTTGAGGTCTGTATTTTCATTAGAAACCTGCTTTTGGTCAAGAGAGAACAGCAGAAAGGAGGAGGGGGTGACAAAGCCTGGGACTTTTTAGAGGCACCATTTCTGTGTGGTTCTGCTGGATGGAAGACCTCCAAAAGTAAGGAATCCCCAAAACACTGCCTGGGCTTGAGGATGATGGAGGCAGGTAAATCTCAGCTTTGTTTCCCTGCCATCCTTCTATGGCCTGACTTGGCCTGTACTCCTCCAACACAAATCTGTGATTTCTCTTCCTCCTTTTGCTTCTACACTTGTGTTTTGGCTCTGTTACTGCAGAGCAGAACCACAGCTACCTGAACTGCTCTGTAGCTCAGCACGAGGCCAAGGCTGCCCAGCCATTATTGGAAGTGTCATGCGTTTGCATTAGTTCTTGCCACAAGCAATGTGAGTTTAGGAACTGCAAAAGCTTGGTAGATTTTTGTCTGTCAGTGTTCCCAGGCTCTGCTGAGCCCAGACTTTTCTGGTCTCTGGGGCACTGTTAAACTGATTTTGCTCAATTCAGATTTTCTGTAGTGAGAATGGCCAGATCTCATCTGTGTCTTAGGAATCTCTATTTTACAAGATTCAGATAGTTTCTTCACAAGAGATTTTAGCGACTTGGAGTGGATGGAAGGGTGCAAGAGGAACCCGACCAAAGCAATTGATCCAGCTGAGACATCATGATTTAGCTGGTTAGTGAGGCAAGGGCTGGTTGAAGGTGTGGGGATAGTTTTCCCCTCTCCCGCTCGGGCTCAAGGAATCTACAGGCTTGTCCTTGTACCATGTGGTGGCAGCCTTGCACACGGTAAGTGCTCTGTCTTGCCTGCTTGCTTGACTGGTTTTGTTTGCAGCGGTTTTTTTTTTAGGGTGAAGAGCTCAATGGTCCACTTACGCTGTCAGCTGGATAATATGGTACTGTAATGTAGTGGTCTCATCCTCACAGCATCAGCAGTGCAGAACTGCTTCTTTTCCTTGCTGTGCTGCAGACACCATAACTCGGTGTGAAACTGCCCGTTCTGCCGGGCTCGGTGCTTCCACATCCATTGTCAGCGCTGCGGGAGTGACAGGGCTGTGCAGGAATGAGGGCATGACGATGTCTGGGGCATGTGAGATCTCATCCATTCAGCCATTCAGATCCTTGCCTGGCATCCCAGAGGTTTCCAGGAGCTGTGACCGAGGTAGCAGGTAGAAAGGGCCATTCCCAGCTGACTCTCTTCCTTTTTCCCCTGCTAATTCACATAGGATTTTTCTGTCTGTACTGTGTCGCACTCTGAGCCCCGTTTGGGGGAGCTGGGATCTCTGCTGCTCACAAGGGTGCCTGTGCTGCTTCTCGAGGGGAGGAAGGGGACAGGTGGTATTTATCTTGATTGAGCTGCAGGGCTGTGTTTGGCAGGGCTTTCCAGCAGCAATGGCTGAGCAGGTTGTGGGCATACTCAGGAGTGAGTCACCAAGTAATAATGACAGTAGGAAGCAGAGAAGAGATATGCTTCAGGAGTTGTTCAGCTTCTCCTGCTGGGAGCCAAACACAGGGGCAAGGTTTACTTGGAGTGGCAGAAAATATCTAAACTGAAAGGTCAGCTGAGGTAATCTGGGGACAGAGCTCAGCTGTGGTCTCTGTCTCAAATCCTCTCGTGTCCCTGTCACCAGATGATGTGGAGACTTCCTGGCAGATGCATATGATGTTTCAGGAGAACTTCCTACCTGTCAGCTTCTCTAGCCACCACGAATCTCATCAGACTGATGTGGCTGTCCTAAGGGACATTTGCTTCAGTGTAAGCTGGCTGTACTAGAAATGATCCAAACACTTCATATTTAAACAGCATGTACTGGTTTATACCTCACTGAGCTCCAGCAGAAAGGAGGGGTGCGATTTGCAACATTGGTTTTACCACTAGTTTTGGCTTTCACTGCCATTTCTGATCAGTGATGAATGTATGGGATAGTAATTAGTTAGGAAGAATTTCCTAGGCTGTGTTCTGAGGAATAAAAGGCTACTGCTGTGTTTTTCCCCCTGCAATATATGCTGGTCAGGTCATGGAGTGAGGGAGCTCTGCTCCATCCATGTTTGCTGTGGTTCTGATGCATGTGCTACACTGAGGCCCGGTACCCTTTGGGCACATTGCCATAACTATGGGATCCTGCAAATCCTTTAAACTTTCCTACGTTTAGAGACCCTTTTGCTTGCAGGTGCTGACCCCATGACAATGGCCATAGCAGGAAAATCTACTGGTAAGTTTCCTTTTTGGTTTGTCACACATAGGGGACCTTTTGCAGCAGATCTAATTTTGCTTTGGGCTTCAAATGGAGGGCTTGGAGCTATGAGATGAGTTTGTTATAGGAGCCAAGTGTAGGGTAGTAACTAATGACAGGATAACAGCACTGGGGAGCTTGGGGATGAACTACAATTGCTAATGGCAGAGTTTTCAAGTGTGAAGGACAAGGAAGCTGTGGCCTCCTACTCGTGTATTTGCTATTACTTTAGCATGGAGCTTTTCCTGCTGGTAAGGGGCAACTGTGCAAGCTCCTCACCCTGTGGTGTTGGTCCAGGATGGGATGCTTCCTGTTTTAACTGTGATTCCCATTAGTTCCTTGCACTTTACCAGGTTTATCTGCCAGACACTGAAAGCAAACTGGTGAATAATGCTGAGGTTGCCCCTGAGGACTGAGGTTACAGTGCCTGCAGGAGAGGCAGGGAGTGACCTGACATGTGGAGCAGCCCACCTGGGTGCATCCAGCATGTGGGAGGCCTTCTTTCTTTGAGTAGGTGTATGGAGAAGTGCAGTGCTGAAGCCAATACACCATTCCTCACCTATAATGCTCTGACCTCTTAAAAATTCCTTTTACTTTGGGTCAGGCTTGCCATGTTGGTGTGGTCAGGGTTATTGACATTCTCCCAGAGCCCTGTGCTAGCTAAGTTTTGGGAATGGTGGTGTTAGCAGAACATGGTTTAGGGGTACCTTTAAAAGTGGCTTTGGAAAGGGGTCATGGATATATCCTAAAAACACAACTCTGACTTTTTTTGGTTGCTCCCAGTTCTAAGTCTGAGCAGGTGGTGACCAGAGGCTGCAAAGCCATGTGGAACAAGGTAAGAAGGGCTGGAGAGAAGTCCCACATTCTGCTATACTTCCAGAAGAGTTTGGTAAAGAAAGAGATTACTCTCAGAGTTATCTTTGTGGGAGATTCCAGTCTCTGCCATCAGGGCAGAGAGGACAGGCTGAGCTTGCAAACCCCCTGTGGGCATCCCTCAAAACCTATCACAACCAGGAGCCAAAGAAGTTGCCTTGGAAACTGTGACGAAACTGAATTTGCAGGGAGCTCCTGCCAGGCTAACTGGAATTGCAAGGTAAATTCCATAAATGCTGGTCCCTCTGCTGGCATCAGGCAGAGCTCAGCAATCCTGGGGATGCTCATCCCACGCCATATCCTAGGCAACTTTTCAGTTTCAGGTCTACACAGCTTAGGGAACTTGAAGAGAGGCAAAGTTCATATCAAAGTACTTTCTCCCCAGGGTAAGAGTGAGGTCAGTCAGCTGTGCCTGTTCCTTGGTTGTGTTATCCTCTGAGAAAGATGAATGAGCCAAGCAGGTACATTTGCATTTGCAGCAGTGAAGGGAAGGGATTCTGAGTGGAGTGGGAAAGGAGATGGACTGGAAGACCAAGCAGCTGATAAATTGCCTAAGGGACAAAGGGAAGTTACTGAATTATTTATTTTTTTTTACACTCGCCATGGGCTAATTAAGGAATCTATGTAATGCTGGAAACCTTTGAATGTTTAATGGAAAAGCAGCTAATTAATTAACATTACAAATCATAACCATTAAGGAATTAATCTTTCATGAACTTAATTAGGAATGGTGAGTGAATGGGTACATGGGAGGATGACTTTTGGAATATGAATTATGGTTGTTTCTTTTCTAATCACTGGTAGTTAATGAAGACACAGCAATATTACTGAACAAACAATGCAGAAGGGACCAAGGCTGTGCATGATCCCAAGTAGAAGTGATAATTGATTCATTTGTGGGGAAGGCTCACAAATTGGAAATGCTCTTTGGCACGATCATTCTGTTGCTAGAGATGACCATTTGCTTCTGGCAATAAATGGCTAAATTGTCATTGCATAATTTTTCCTGGAAGGCAAAACTCCTGACTGGCTGAGCCTTTGTGTCCAGTTCCCAGGGCTGGTTGTGGTCACTGCCCAGGGACCTCAGGAGTTCTCTCATCACAAGGTAATATGATGTAGATGAGAAATACAGTTTTTCAAAGAAGAAAAATGGCCACAGTGCTTTGTGAGGGCAGTACAGAAAGAGATCGGAAGGTCTGAGAGGACTGCAGTGGTCTGGATCATGAGACTTCCCTATGTGGCATTTCCCCAAGGGTATGTGCTGCTCAGTCTGGGTTCAAAAACTCCTAGTGATGGTTCCCAGGGTGTTCAGATCCACCTGGGAATTTCAAATGTGTCTCTCATTTTCTGTCTGTATTGGGGATCAGCTTCCCCTTGTCTGACTCCCTTCTGCTAAACAGGGACCCTCCCTACACCAGGGTGGTGTGACTGTGTTGGGAGTGGTCCCAGTGGTGCCAGGCAGAGCCCTAAGTGAGCAAAAAAACTTTCAAATGACGTTTGGAGAGTTTTCTGCATTAGTTAATGAGCCCTGTTTCCTGTTCAGTGCTCATTTGGGGATCATTCTGCTAATAATTGTTCTTTGGCTTGGCAGTCAGACAGAGTGGGGCTAAGGACTCATTTTGGATGGGGGAAGAGACAGATCTTATAGAGATTTACCTAGAGAGCACATGCCAGTGGAGTTAAACTAATAGCAAAAGCAGGGAACATTGGCCCTCTATTTTTATCTCTGGTGTGGGCGTCTGACATAAGGTTCCTTCGGGCACTAAACAACAACAAAAATTTGGAACAAAAGCTAATAAACACCCTCCTTTCTTAAAATACAACTTAACTACATGGTTTAACTCTTCTAACAGTGCTTGATAGATTTCTCTTTCATTAAAGAAGCTCCTTAAGAACCTTATTCTCCCCTCTTTTTTTTTTTTAATGTATTTAGGTTGGTTGTTCTGGACAGAGAAAATAACCTATATCAGAGGCTGACACCATCAAAGAATATTGGATGGTTATGAACACCACTCTTCACTGAACATTGCTTTCTGTGCACTTGGAACTGAGTTGCATGTCTGCACAGACATGTTTGCACTCTCCCCTTCCTGCAGAGTAGGAAGTGTGCTTTTCAGGTGGAAGTGGAAGAGGGCATGGGATGTTTTCAGGATTTTGGTGTTCCAGGCTCCTTTTGAAGGTCCCCAGTCTTTGGAATTCAGGGACATGGTGTGTAGTACTTGTGCAGTGCAGTAGGAGATCTGGAAAGAGGTACTGAAACCAAAGAAATTTTTTCCAGATATCTGGAAAGAGGTACTGGAAACTTTGGGTGATGAGTGTTGAAGTGGAAAGAAGACAAGCTGGTCATGGATGCTGTTCAGCAGAATTCACTCTGAGTTAGTGCAGAGAGTCCAGCATAGACAAAAAGGGGTGGTTCTTACATAATGGGAATTGGAGACCTTGCAGAATGAGCATTTTGGTTTGTTCTGATAATGAGCCCATCTATAAAATTCAGACTTAGTTCTGGCATGAGTGCTGGGACTGTTTCCCCACAGAACTCTCACCTTTCCTAGAGCAGCCTGTGACCGTGGAGATCATGCAGTAGCCCTTGGCTTTACTTTGTGTGTGATGCCTGGGAAGCAGCCAGTGCCAACACAACTCACAGACAAGCAGGGGTCCTGTGTGGAATGAGGCAGCACTAATTTTTTCATGCTGGGCTCACTGGCCCTGCAGTGAGGGAAGGCTTTGCACTTTTGCAGAGAAGGCTGCAATAGACTTCATTCAGGTAAACAATGAAATAAATTAATGAGAGTGAGTTCTATTAACATGGGGTTTAGGGTCCTACCAATTGCTTTGTGAATTTGGGCTTTAGATATTAGGCAGAAGTGGATGTTCATATGACTTGAAGGGATAGACCAGCCCCAGGTGCTCTTTATGGATTTTACTAAAAGGAAAAAAGGGAGTAAGTATATGCTTATCAAGCACATTATTAGGCTAATTTACTGCAGTTTCATGAAACTAATTAAAGAAGAACAAGACAAGGATGAAAATAAGGTCACAATTAAGACTGAATATATAAATCACTGTATTCAGCAATTTAATACAGCAAGTAATTTAACTGAATTATGAGTTTGGCATAAGAAACAATTACTTTTTGTGTAAATCCTGTTCAGGGGTTGGTAAAGGAGACTCAGCTCCATTTGAACCAAAGCATACAATTCATTTGCTCTCGTGGATTAATGCATTGACTTTGCTTATGAGAACTTGAGAGCTTGATCCATTGTGGGCACCAAGCCTGTAGGATCTGGGCTCCAGATCTGCTCTTAGCCCCCTAGTCTCTCCAGGGGCTGTTGCTCAGTGCAGACTGCTCTCTGCCCCAAAAAACTCCCAAAAGGAAGGAACCACCATGACTGTCCAGAGCAGTTCCATCCATGACAGTTCCATTCAACACATTGTCCTTGAATATCTCTGTGCTCATGTGGTTTTATTTTGGTCCTTATTTCCTTCTTCCGAGTCTATGCACATACAAAAGGGCCCTCCTACAAAGGCAATGACAAAATCAGTTTGAGCAGCAGTTTTAAGCAGTGGTCTTTTTTGGTCACTTATATATACTGACAAACTGGGAGATGCACACACTCAAGAAGAAGAAATTGGACCTGCCAGAGTCCTTTTTTGCAAAGAGGAGGTGCAGGTAATACTGAGGGCTTCCTTGATGGCTTCAAGTGTTACCTCAGAAACCAAGAGATCATTTTGAGATACAAATTTTATTCTGAAAACTTCGGAAATGTTGCTTGTTTCACAATTAGAAGCAGGATTTTAAAAACTCTTGTGTATTCTATGATGAAATTAAGTGTATTGGATACATATAGATTTATATTCCTTTAAAGATTGAACAGCATATTCTAAAATCACCAAAGTGACAGCGAAAAAAAGGCAGACTAATGCAAACCATTCCACCATAAATAAATTAACAACTGCTAAAAAAACCCCAAACAAACGTTTCTGTGTTGAACATCCTTCTACTTTGAATTCCAGAATTTGAATGAATGAAAAACACCCTAAAGTGAAGTGAACATCTCTTCCTGGGCTGATATTTAATCTCTCAGTATCTTCTTCGCTGTGTTTCTACTGGGCTGATTAGAAATGTTAACTCTCAAAGTAAGGAACATTGCTTGTGAGATTTTAACTGTTGTAAAAATAGGTTAAATTTATCTTAAGGTATTTGACTGTCTCCTGGGGTTGCCTTCTATCGGTGGCCCCAGTCTGGAATGACAGGTGGGTCTTACTTCCCTTCTGACATTTCAGGATTTGCTGCTGCCTGTGCCACTCTTCCTTCTCTTTTTGCATTATTAAACGTTATGTGGGAAAGATAATATGTTAACAGTAATAAAGCCCTGATGAACTGGCCAATTCCTCCAGTAGCCAAGTATTAATTTTAAGTGTTTCTCTTCATTAAGAGGTCTTAAAGAATTGCAGCGTAGTAGATTATTTTTCCAGAACACTTGAGATTATGCCCTTATGGCAAATTTCACAGCAAAATGAGTGAAAATTATATGAACCATGAGCTTTTAATAGTTATACCCTCCTCCTAGTGACTACCTACAGCTCTGGCTTCATCTTTCCCAGACTGATACTGCAGTGGAAGATTCTCATTGACCTGTGTGTTGGCAATAGAACTGAGAGCACAGGAGTGTGTGTGGTGCTGACAGCTGAGAAGCACAGGCAGAATGTAAAAACAAACCAAGTCTGAACAGTAGCTGATGTTGTCAGAAAGAACTGGAAACACAGGCTTTTTTCTCAGCCAGCACTGTTCAGCAACAGGGCTTGTTTGCATCTGATCCACCTTAAAATGTGATCCCCCACTGGAAAGCTGGGTTTGCTTTCTGCCATTTCATTATGTTGGCTTCTACCCCCAGAATATCATTCACTTGGTGGTGCTCACTCACATATTACTACAATCCCCCTAACAGGCAGGCAGCTACATATTGTTCAGGGCAGCTCTTGCCATGCCAGATATCCCTTGCCATCTTGTGAGTGAGGAGCCCTTTACTTTTACCCTCCAGAGTGTCTTCCTGGGCATGAAAGGGGTGAATGTGGGCAGTGGGTTTCTGACAGCACATGGGTGCAGCAAGGTCTTTTGAAGGTCATGCTGCTACAGCAGGAAAGGCACAAACATGTGAGGGAAACAAACCACCAGGAAATAATGGATTTTTAACCCCACATGTCCCCTTTTGTCAGCCTAGTAAGGTTACCAAAACTAAAGCTTCAAATCAGTGCCAGTGTGTGATTTTTAATGGAACCCCGACCTCTCTCAGATAAAAGGAATTTAAAATCAATTGATTTTCAAGGCAGGATCTAGTGAGAGACAAAGAATGGCTTTGGGATTTTTTTGGACCCAGTGTACTGAAAAAAAGAATTTTGAAGTGTGATCATCAGCTTTGTTAAATTGCAGGGCTGTCCAAAGTATCTGATATTGATACTCCTGCCTCTAACAATATTACTCTCAAGAGGTCAGCAGTGGTGATTTATTGACTTGCAGCAACTGAGAGGTTTAGTCTGGCTTAATTCCTAACTCAAATACACCTTCAGAGAGGTGGATTACTGGTGAAAATGTGAAATTATCTAAAATAATTTGTTGTTAATTGTCTCTTCACCTTGGAGCATCTCAAACTTCTTTCTAACTCAATGGGATTGAAATAGAAAAAAAAAAAAAAAGAAGGAAAACAAAAGGACAGATGAAGGCTCTATGACCTGATGCTTTAATAAAAATTACACTCCTGGTTGAAATTGCAACTGTCAAGGAGCAGTGGACTCTGCAGCTGGTATTGCATTGGGTGTATTCTGACCCGAGCAGCAGCTCCTTTGTTTTCAACAGTTACTGAAGATTGTTCTAGTTTTAAATGAGATCAGGGAGACAGAGAAGCTTTAATGTTTGTCACTTACGTATCTTATTAGTACGAGGCAGAGCTCTGAAATAACGTGGCCCAGAAGAAGGAATACTCAATTGTTTGTTCCCGTTTATTCTTCCTCTGCAGGCAAATGTATTCAAAAGTCAGAAATGAATGCAGAGACTGAACTACAGGTGAGTGCCGTGTTACTGCGTCAGAAGGGAAGACTTGCTCCCATGTCTGGGTTTATGGAGAGCAAAAATAGCTGCAAATCAGTCCATCTGTCAAACTCATTTTAGTTAGGAAACGCCTGTGAGTTTTTCAGGAGGCTCGTACAAGGTTCAGTTGGTCTTGAAGGCTCAGTTCCTGGAACCCTGTGATTATGCCAGGCTTGCTCCTTGCTTTAGTTGAAAAAAGGTGAGTTTGGTTTTAAAATTGCAAAGGGAAAACTGAACAGAGAGAGGTGTAAGAAATCTTCTTCCAGGATGTTAATGTTCATTGTGTTGTCTGATGGGAAATGCTTAGCAAAACTAAGTGTCAAAAAACATAAAATTGGTTGCATTGTAGAAAATTCCCAAATATGGCTGCATTTACGTTTTGTGATTCTTGCAATGGTAAGAACTGACATGATTTTTTAACAACTCCCCTTTCTCTGCTGGCCGCTCGTCTAGTGTAGGCCAGGGCACAGTTTGCTCTGTTTGTGCTCTGCCAGCTCCTTCAGCTTTGTCTCCAGCTGTCACCCCCAGAGCTTCTCCAGCCAGTGCCTGTGCTCCGAGGGCTCACAGCTTCTGCGTGGTGTGAAATCTGCTTCCCTCCTCTTACCTCTCTGCTGGGCACAGCTGCCCCTTGCTTGCAGCCACGCCAGGAGCCCTCTGCCTGCTGGCACGGTCTCAGCTCAGCAGCTCTCAGCAGCAAGCACCACCCACGGTCAGCCCTGCCCTGTGGGAATCACTGCCAGAGTCAGAGATGAGGGAGAGCGCACCAGCAAAGATTCCTGGGAGGAAACAAAGCTCGTGCTTGACGTGCAGGCAAGGTGCTGGGCCTGAGCAGATCTCCGTGTGTGCTGACAGATGGTCTGACTTGGAATACTCTCTCCAAATTCCATTAAGCCCCGGGAAGGCAGCGGGCAGCTAGCAGCCGTGAGGAAGTGAGTGGTTTCTTATTAACCAGCCCCCACGCTTCCCAACCCCTGCTAACAGCAGCTGGTGGAGTGTCTTTGCTGCGTGTCAGTTATTCTGCCCATCTGGCAGGTACTGTCAGGCCTGCCAGGACGAGTATAAATAGAAGGGCTTTTAGGGAAGGAACGGCAGACCTCCACTGCAGACCTGGGTTTTGAGGGGTCTTGGTGGCTTTTGCTTCAAAAGCAGTGCTTTACCATGGATGTTTTAATATTGGCATGGAGGAGAGAGTTTTCTTAAAAAAGAAAAGAATTACTTTCATCAAGAGAAATTTTTGAGGCTGTTTTCTTGCCTCATTTTCAAATGTTGTAAAGAATGATCCTCAAAGCTAGATGAAATATTTCTTCTGATTTTATTTTTTCACCAAAGAACTAAAGACTGGGGCGGTGGTTCCAGATTAGGATCAGAGGGACAGATCCTAATTTGAGCCCCAAAATTATTATTTAGAGCCCCAAAATGAAGTTTAAAGGAAACTGAATTTACGTTTTGTGGGATTTGAGCAATGTTGCAACCAGAATCTTGTATAAGCACCAGCAGTGTGCAGTATTAAAAGGAGAGAGACACCATGGTAGAGACACTTTTAATGCTCTTCTCTGCCCACACCTTTCAGGACATAATCTAGAAGAACACCCTGTTTTCAGGTGTAGATCTGGTCTTGAACAGACCACACTCAGATTTGGCAGTAGTGGTCCAGTGAGACTGAGTGTTGGCGGGCAAGTTAAATGTCAGTGGGTTGAGAAGGATGCTGGCTAGAGATCTTGGGTTCTGAGTGTGGATGTAGCATTTCATTTCCACCTAAACATTGCAGTGCCTGCCTACATCCATTGCTCTTCTGTTGTTATGATTACTTTGTTCTGATCAAGGCATCTCCAATACTGTGCTCTATCCCTGAGCTAGTGGTCTGAATTCCTCCTAAAGACTGTGGGGAGATGAGCACTTTGTCTGGTTCTGACATGGCCTGCTGAAGTCGGGTGAGGTAACTCCCCTCTTGTATCCAGTCCCTAACTCAGAGGGGAGACATGAGTTACAGCTGTTACAGCAATGGAAGTTCAGGTTCTTGTGGTGGAAAGACAACAGGAACTACTGTGTGAGCACTGGTGTTTCTAGGTGGCTTTTAAAATGGATATTCTGTATAATAATGCAAACTGGGAAGTCACTAGTACTGATTTCCATGGCTGACAAAGCCCAGGGAAACAGCTGATTTTGCCTTTTGGGCAGAAAGCTATGTTGGCTCTTCCTGGTTCAAGTGGGAAAATACTGGTGGGAAAAGTTGGGGAAGCCAAGTAGAAAAAGCATGAGGGAATTGGAAGATGCAGCTTAACAAGATGAATACAGATCCCACTTGAATTAGTGGCAAAAACTAACCCTTTTCCATCTGAATTGACTGCCCTGGCAGTCAGTGCTGGGTCCCCTTCAATGGAGAGCACACTGTCCCAAACATTTTGTGTCAGCCAACACATAATTGCTGTGTGCTCATAAATTGTGTATTTCTTTACTGTGTATGGTTATTCTTATTGTGGTGACAGTTCCAGGGTGCAAAGCTAATCCTGAGGGCTGAGGTTTAGGTGAATGAGGTGAATATCCTTGTTATTTCTCTCAGTTGCCATGAAAATATTTGACAGAATAATTTGTGTTTTCTAAAGTGGACAAAGTGGGCTTGTTGGTAGCAAGTGCTAAAATAGGGTATGCCCTGCAGCACGGGTTTGTACACTCCCTGATCTTTCAATCAAATGTGACTGTAAGATGTCCTCTCCTTATGATCAGTGCCAATCATATCCATGTCCCACAAAGCTTGAGGATCTTTGTGGAGCAGGTAACACCACAGGGCAGTGGTGAGATGTGTTTCAGGACTTGCAGCAATGTGGGGCATCTTCTTGTCTCATGAGAGCTAGTGAATTAGGTGACCTCATACCCATCTTTAGTGGTGTCTTTTGCTTTAAGTATCTCACCTGTGGTATTTTATTTATCCTCCCTCTCTATGAAATAGTCCTCATCTCCTCAGAGTCCCTGGTATATATATGCCTGTCAAAACCTAAGCCTATCAGGAGCTCTTTTTTCACTTGGGATACCCATGCAGCTGTTATGCTGCTATCTGCTGGGTGAAAAGATAAATCCTCCAGCCAGAGAAGGCAAATCACCAGCTTATTTGTTTATTTTCAGTATCATCTTCTGGAGGTGAAGGCATAGCAGGTGGAGTAGCCGTGCAGGCTGCTCGCTCTGCAGACTGCTTGCGAATGCCGCCCGTGTCGGCGGCACGGGGCCAGCCGGGTCGCCCTTTGGCAGTGTGGCACTGTGAGATGGATTGGATGGCATGTGGTCTCCGTGCTCGAGTGCCCGGGGAGCTGGCTCGGAGCAGGGCTGGAGCACGCTCCCAGGCACGCGCTGCCTTCCATTGATCCAGCAGGCTGCTCGCTCCCCTCTGCCTGTCAGAGCTCCTGGGCTTCTCTGGGCCGCCTGCGCAGCCCCTGCCAGGACAGCATGAATGAAGCTCTGGTAATTACTACAGCATGACTTCACTAGAGCCATATTGCCGGGGTTCATCACCAGCTCATTAATTAAATAGTTGCCATGGTGACGGTTGCCTTGGCAGCAAGAAATCCTTTCTCCTCCTTTTCCCCCTCCTCCTCTCCGCTTCGCAGGGTTTCTCATTCATATCCTTGTGTTTTTCATGAATGAAACCAGAGGGAATCACGGGGCTAGGCAGAGAGGTACTTGAGGAAAGATAATGCCTGTTTTCCACCACGCCTGTCACCTTGTGGGCATGAATGAGCACTCAGCCCTGTGCCCATGTTTTGCTTTTCTTGTGTACATAAAATCTGCCTCATAGCCGTCCTATTTTTTTCATTAGTTGCTTTTAGGTCAAATCCTGATTATCCTGAGCACCTGTGTTATTCTGGGGTCCTAGGACCGGCTCCTCTCATTTTCAGTGCTGCAAGGGAAGGACTGGGCACTTCATTTGCAGTCCAACTGCAGAGCCTTGGCAGTCTTCCAGAGCTGAGATTTTGCCCATGTGGGTTTTCTGTGCTTGATTAAATCACAATATTTCCTCTGGCTCTGAAGCCAGAAAGGACCATTAACACTTCAAGACTGGCCACCTGCATAGTCCAGATCAGGGACTCCCTTCCAATGGCTTCTGCTTTGTGCCTGAAAGCTTCTGGTGGAGCCGTGATTTCCTTGTCAGAAGATGTCTCTTTGTATAGATGTTACTAGTGATGCCAATCACTTGTGCTGTGGTATCCTTTCCAGGTGTTTAAGCACCCCTTACTGTTAAGAATCTGCTTCCCCAGCGTGCTTAGTGAGCCTTCTTTGGCATTACTTCTCTTTCATGGTCTTTGATTGCCTGTGGGCACTTTCTTATGACATCTAGCAGCTCTCTTCTTCACACAGAGTTTGGATCCTTCCTAATCCCCATGGATGCAGATGGTTAGTTGATGATTTGCCCTGAGCTCACCATTCTGCCCACATCTCACTGTAGATATTTAGAAAAGAAAATATTCCTCAGTGGATAGCAAGACATGTCTGTATTAATTTTGCAGGGATGTTTTTCTAGTTCAAAGTATTCAAAGTAATAATAAGGATGTGTCTCGATGTTCAAAATAAATGTTTTCATAGCACAAAATTGAGAGCATGTGGTTTGTAGAACTGTGAGGAAGTACAGGCTGTTGGGACAGTGTCAGAGGAGCACACAGTGTCAGGTCCCAGAGCCTGAAATGAGCTTGCCCATGTAGGTATTGGGAGTGGTCACTGGTGGGTGCTGTCCTTTGAGCCACGTCATCGGGAATGGTGCAGTTGGTATGGGCCAAAATCACACCTGTAGTGTAAGAATGGTTAGGTTGTTTGGATGAAGGGGACTCTGGAGTTCATCTTTCTCCCTGACTCTGTTTTATATAAAAGTCTAGACACAGCATTAGAAGTGGGGGTAAAATTTAGCCCATGGGATGGATTATCCCTTGTCTCTTTACTACCAGGCTTCACCCAACTTTGGCTGAATCTCTTGGCAGTGGCAGTGCTCTGAAGGAGTTCTCTCAAGCAGATGGAGCTAGGGGCTGAGCAAAATTGAAAATCCATATGTTTTTCTCTTGGCCCTACCCAGAAATGTGAAAAATTGCCAGGGCTGTGCATGAGCTCTGTTTTTTCCGGTCAAAATATGTTCTCTCTGACTGCATGACCTTTCAGAGATGCATAAAACTTCCCTGAAAGTGCCATAACAACTGGGACACCAGGCAAAGGACAGGACCTGCCTGTCTGGTAGCTCACAGCTGTCACACATGGCTGTGTTGGTTTTGATGTAAGGTTTATTGAGCACAGATATGAGAACAAGCAGAGCCAGACCATATCTCTATTGTATTTGGCTGCCAAAGTGCTTTCAGCCCATCTGAGGGTAAAAGAAGGATCCCATTTGTCTCACTGCCTGTAAGTTACTGTGTGAGTGACTAGGAAATGCTTGGCTCTTTCTGAAAAAATGTCCTGTGCTAGAGAGGGGAAAACTGACATGGTTCTGGCTTGCCCCTTTGTGGGTTGTTACTCAGTTTCTCACTGTGGTTTTCCTTCCCCTTCAGTTTTCTGCACTAATTTTGTAATAACAGTTAGCGCTGGATTTCATAACACAGACATACAACATGCAATTAGAAATTGCTTTGTGTGAAATAAAGTAGCTGTGAGTCATATCCAGACAAGTGAATTATCTGTGATTATTCAGCCAAGAAGGGAGACAGTGGTAAGCAGAGGAATGTGCACACCAGGGGCTACACATTATTATTAGCATTTCCATACTACCAGGAAGCATAAGGAGGAAAGCAATACCATATACTATGGCAGGGCTCATTGGGATGTCTGTGTGTAAACATCCATGTGATCAAGTCCTCATGGGGAGGAACAGGTGTTTTTCTTCTGATCCTAAGATTTGTGCATCCAAAGGATGGGCCAGTGACATTGTCTTTCTCTGTTAAAAAAACAACAACAAAAAAAAAAGGGGTAGGGGAAGAGACATATATTTTTTAGAATTCTAAATTTATGTGAAGCAAATCTTTTATATGATGACTTAGCCTAATGAGGAACTAAGATTTCTTCAAAGGGAGATGGAAAAAATAGATTTCCAGCACAGCCCTTGTTTGATGTATCTACTGGATCTGCTTTTTTTTGTCCTCTGGGAATGAAAGGTCATATTATGAAGGGGCCTTGGCTGTGCAGAAACAGCTGGGAAACCTTTTGGAGTGAGGAGTTGCTGGCTTTGTGAAACAAGGTGGCTTTTGCAGTGGTGTCCCAGTATGTTTGTTATTTATTGGCAGGTAGGCAGCTTAGGAGCTGGGACTGCAGTGCAGGGTGCAGCAGGGGGGCAGTTTGCATTTCCTGAGTGTCAGTGAATCAGCCAGCGAGAGGCACAGTGACAGCAGGGGACAGTGTGGGCAGGGAGCGTGCCAGCTGCTGGCTCCACACAGCTGCACGCTTGTCCTGGGAAGGGTGATTCCTTTTGAAGGTGCACATTGAACTGGAATCTTTCTGCAAGGCGAGAGGTACCGGGAAGAGACTGACAGCACTTGCTAAAGAGCATCTTCGCAGTCCTTGGGGCATTGCTTCGACTGCCCAAAGAAGTTTGTTTTCCATCTGTTGCAGAGCATCAGTTGACCCTTCCCCAGCCAGTCACAAATGCCTCCATCTGTAAAATGACAGTGAGAAATGCTTAATCTTCCAAGATGAATCTAACAGATGCTTCTCCCAGGAAATGAACTAAAGGTTGCAGCTTTGCTTGAGCGATTGTGAGTCAGGTATGAGTCATTTCTCCCTTGAAGGGCATCTGGATGTGCTTTGCTGATAAACACACAAAGAGCACAAAGCCTGGGGTGAAAGGTTATCCCAGGAAGGAGAAACTAGAAAAAAATCAAAAACCACTAAAAAACCTCAGAGATATACCAGTGTACCCAGAACCTTCCTCTGTGGCCCACAGGATGCATTAGCTGTGGGTTTTAACGACATTGTTTCTCAACTTGCATTGCATACTAACTTGGAAAAAGCTGAGAGGAGCCTTCTGTTATAATGGAATTTAGATATTAGTATTATATCTATTGTTTCTGTGGCTTCTGATTGCTGCAGGTGCATTGAGCCCAGGGAAGTGGGAATTGTGGAAAAAGTACACCTTCCGCTGTTTTTCCACACCAAAGCAAGGTGGTCTGAGTACAGATTAGAGTCAGAGAGTGATACTGCAGAGTATCTGACACCTCAGTAACTGATCTGTATGAAAAAATAGTCATTTACAGGAAATAACGTGATACTGGCTGGCTTTCCAAAGCAATCATAAATTAATAAAGCTGGTGCAGAAACTGATGGCCAGAATTATCTGGCCTTGTGCTATGCAGATCAGAATAAGGAATCACAGTATTTCTGCTTCGTTTTTAAAAGATCACAGAAAGAGGCACTGGACTATGAAGAACTGGGTGTAAAACTTGTTTCCAGGAGCAAGCCACAACTGGTTTTAGATGGTCCTGTTAGCTCAGTGGTAATCCCTGCTCCCACAGAGGTCAGAAAGCTGGCTGCAGCAGCAGCTAATTAGCATTAATTGTGCTTCATCTGATGGGGCTAATCCTAGCCAAGTGCAGCCAGACACCAATTTTCATACATTGTCGTTCTGACCATTTCACTATCAAGCTGTTCCTTGGTGATGTACATTTATTTATGGCACAGGGCCTACAAAAAGCAGCCGAGCATCCTGCTTTAGGAAGCCACTGGAGCGTGGTCTGTAGGAAGAGCTCCTGTCCTTTTCCAGGGTGACAGACACATCAGGGAGGGGCCAGACAGGCTTGCCAGCACACAAGTCCATTCCCAAGTCAGGCATGAAGATGCTTCTTCCAAGTAGAGGATGGTAGGGAGCAACTACTGTGAGTTCAACTTAATTATGCTAATCAATCAAGCAATTAGAGAGATAAGGATGCTGACTCGTGGGGACAAAGAAGTAGCTAGCCTTTTAGGGCTAGTTATCAGCTGAGTTTAGGCTGGGAGTAGAGGTGGTGGGGAAGATTGATATAAAAATCTCTGATCGGGTCTATGGCTTTAGGTCTTGTGGAGGTTATGATTTTTAGATTTTAGGTTTACCCAGAGCCCACACTTTGCCATGTGGCAGAATAGGTACACTGATGGAGATGCAGTATCTTCTGGCTGCTGCCTGCTTCATGCTGGTGCTGGCAGATGCATGGAGTATCAGTGTACTTGTTTACTTGTGTTACAGGAGATCCCTGCCCTCTCCCCATAATGCCTGAGAAAGCTCTAGCTCATCCCTGGGACCATTTCACATTTGTCATTGTGACAGCCGGAGGGTTGGATCACATTTGGATCATCTCACAGTCAAACTGTCGAGCATGTCCCTGACCCGAGCAAGCACATTATCTTCTGCACCAGCTACTCACAAACTGACTTTCACCTGTGGATTTGTGCCTGGCACAGCCATGGGTTGAAAATCATCAGGAGAATGAGAGGCTAAAATGCGACCAAGATTGAGAGGTTTGCCCTTGTAGCCCTGTGCCATGGCACAGATGAGAAATGCCAGCCTTTTGAGGGGCATAAATCTGCATAGCCAGGATGAAGGAATAGCACAGAGAGTCTGTTTGGGCTCAAGCATCTCTTCCAAAAGTGTTCTTAACTTGAAGAGCTGAAGCATTTACTGTGTCCCTTGAAAGTCATTTTATCTACGTCAGTTACCTTGACTGGAAAAACACAAGCGAAGGAAGAGCACACCCTTCTTAAAGCAATAGGTATCACTCAATAAAGGACACATTTTTTATCCTTCCTCAGGTCTGAAATAGAAGCAGCAGACTTGAAGGTTAAACCCAAGCTACTCAGTATTGCATTAGGTGTGTACTAGTGAGGTCACCTCTGCAAGAAAAGGTGTCTGATACCTGTGAAATAGAGGAGGGAAGAGAAAAGCGGAAGGGGATGTCTCTGAAGGGTGAAACATCAGTGTATCCTGATGAAGAGGGTTGGAATGGCTGCAGCTTTCCCTGCCTGGAAGTGAAAAGCACCTTCAGGCCAGGCCTGCAGGGATAACATGTTAGCCTGCTCTGTTTTCTCCTCCAGACCTTGCTGTCACATACAGGCTTTGACAAAACAGAAGCAAGGCAGGCTGGAAAACTTCCTCAGAAATAGAAAAGTCAAGAAGTATTCTACTCAGAAAAAGGCTTCCCAAGGCTGGTGACGTACTTCAAGATAGTGAGTGATCGACCTCAACAGCAGAAGGGAAAAAAACAACAAAACTATCTGTTCTTCCCTCTGGCAGGCTCCAGTGCCTTGGGAGACGGCTCTGCTGACTCATTCAGAAAGCAGTTTTCAAAACACGACTCCTTCTCTTGTATCTAGACAGCTCCTTTCCCTGGGAACAGCAGCCCACCTGCCCCAGTCAGCAAAGGCAGGCTGGGAAACCTGCCCTCCTCCTGCTCTTGGCTGGCCTCTGGCTCAGGTTCTTTGGCACGGGCACCCTCCACTCCTTGGTCTGCACTTAATTCTCAAAAACCCAATAGCATAAAAAGCTGGGGTCTGATGTTTGGAAGTTGCTCCAATGTGATGTTCATCTCCTGTGCTTTGGGTAGCAAGCCATGAAAACCAGTCAATAAATAGATAAAAAAATACAAGCAACATGAAACAAAAGCGATTGCTGGTTCAGTTTTTTTCCTGTTAAACAATTGGTTTCTTTTGTGTGAAGACAGGAGCCTGATGCAAGGTAAATATAACTGCCTACTTTAAACATATATATTCTGTCCCAGGGAGGTGGGTCTGTGCTGGTCCCACTGCAGGCTCTGCACTCGTAGATGTACTCGTGCTGCTGTGGGAGGCAGGGTGCTGACAGCATGGCATGTTGGATGACCCTTTTTGTGTGAACAAATCAGGAATCCTTTATCTAGTTCCTAGCCAGAGGACATCACTATGTCTATTTTGTAGGTGCTAAGGAGTTTTTTTTTGCTTGTGGGCAGATCAGGGAAAGCTACTGGGTCAATCCGAGTATCAAGATGGCTGCGTAGGAGGACAGCCCAAACAGGGCCACGTTTCCTCAGAGATCTCTCTTTGGTACCAGAACTCTTTCCACAGGGAGCTTTTAGTGCTGGCATCATTGCAACCTTCCCCTAAGCTGTGGTTGTGGTGGCTATGTGGGGAAAAAGTAGAATTTTATTCACATAGCTCTTGGCAGGGCTCACTCAGTCCTGAAGAAATCTGTGCTGGAGAAAGGAACGAACTCCTCAAGGTTTTCCCCACAAATTGCCATGACTTTGACTCAGCTGGAATCAAGCTCGCATCAGTAGCATCGTTCTCTGAGCAACCTCACAGCAGTGAACCTGATAGGAAATAGGAGAGCTTCCTGTGGGAGCTGCTTGGTGGCAGCTTGGGTGAAAGGGAGCATACACAGTAGTTGCCTCATCTGAGTGGCACAAGCAGGCTCTTGTGAGCGGATGTGCGAAACATTTTATCCCTAGTCTGCTTCCCAGGAAGTCAATTATTCTTCCTCACTTTGCAGGGGGCAGGCAGCACATGGAGTTTCTGTAGACAAACAAGGGGCTGGTGAGCAAAGAGGACCTGGGGCCTGGGCATCTGTTTCACAGGAGATTGGATCAGATCTGAGGGCTGTGACTGGCTCATCTGCCTTCCTGGCTGGTGACAGCTGACAGCTGTGGAAGACAGAGGGGAAGAGGGAGGCTTGATGTGAAAAGAAAGGGAGCTGGAATTGCAAAAACACACTGATGATGGTTTTGCTAGTAGAATTCCAATTCCAAATCTACATGTGATGAATTAAAACCTGAAATGGTGTTTAGCAAACGCTGCTTGCCAGGCCAAATTAGCAGCCTCATTTGTTGCCAGTGGCAGCTCTTTAAAACTCTTAAAGACGGGCTCCTTTTAAAATGTGGCATAAATAGGATGTTTTCTCAACAGTAGCATTTCCTCGCTTGAGCATCGCAGTAATTTTTGTCCCCTTTGGTCTCCCACAGCTGGTATACCAAAAGAAAACGCCAGCACAAAACCCAGCCAAGCTCCTTGGAAATGTAAATAGACCGGAACCACTGGTGTCCTCTTAACACAGCATCAATCACTGCTGGGTGCTGGAAGTGGCAACTCGTTTGTTGCAGTCCGGGCAGCCATCGCGGGCAGCAGATGGAGAAGGTTTAAGACCTTGTAGCACTGTTTTGGAGTTTCTCTGCAGAAAATGGAGCACAGATGGGGTGTGCTTTGACCTGCTCTCTCAGTAACTGCAAAATCCTTGTATTTTCAGACCAGCTCTGTATTTATCTCTGGGCATCTCTATTTATCTCTGTGGCATGGCTTGGAAACCCTGCACAAACTCACTACTCATGCTAGTCTTTGTTGGCTGTTAGCTGAGCTTCCTATGGGTTTGAGGTGGATTAGCAGACAGTAAACTAAGGCAGGTCCCTATCTGCTGGTGGGCTTTTCTCAAGAAAAATTAACCCATTTACTTTCTCCCAGCAGACTGTGTTTCCAAAACCAGTAGTTTTTGGAGACAATTGCTGCAGGGGAACTGCAGCTGATGATCAGCACCGCATCCATCAGCCAAAAGGAGAAAAACAGATCCATCCATTACAGAGGATACCCATGCCACAGAGACTTTTCCCAGAACACAGAGGAACCTTAGAAAGCAGTGGATGATGGGCTCTCCATTGGAATCACCTTTCTAAGGTGTTATGAGATGCTTTGACCTGGTGATGAAGTATAGGGAGGCTTTTAGCCTGAGTATGTTCTGAGCAGTAAATACTGGCTTTACCAAACAAAGAATAAGAGGAAACCTGCTGAGAATTTTAGGGCAAAGGGAGAAATTATTTTAAGGAGAAAGGAATAAAGTAAATACTGTGTTGTGCTCTGTTTTGCCTTGCAGGATGGCTCTCATTAGGAAATAAGTGCAGATGTGATTTCCTGGATGTGCCACATTTGTGGTGAACAGGCAACAGTCACAGCTGTGGATGGAGCTTCACCTGGCCTGTTTGAGATTTCTCTTGGCCCACATGACCCACACCTGACTGCATTGCTCTGCTGATCATTAGGAAGGTAGTAAGTGATCCTGATGGACACAGGAGGTTAGAAGATGACTATTTTGGAGGTTATACCAGAAAAACTGCTTTCAGAGCTCGTTTTATTAGAGTAGTATTTGTTTTGTTTTTATGGATGAATTTTGGGCTGTGTGGAGCAGGATAATGCAATGTTATATTTTCCTGAGCACCTCATGTAGGAGCGTGCCAATTCTTGGACGTCCTTGTGGGATGTTTGTTTGGCAGCCAATTTGTGTTTCAAAGCTTGCATTTTCCAAGAACACCAGGTGGTTAAGCGAGTCATTGTTTTCCAGGTTGCTCTCTCTTTCATGCCACGGAGCAGCAAGGGGTGCATGACGCAGCTGCCTACAGGAACTGCTGAGGATTTGTAGTCACTAAGGCTGGCACATACTAGAGGGGATTATGGTTGTGCTGATGGTAATGGGGCTGATGGATCAATCCAGCCTGTGCAGAACCACAACTCAGAGCAGGGAATGATTTCTTGCCACTGTGGGAGGATGTTCACACCACCTCTTTCTTTCAAGATGTTTATCATATGTTGCCTCCAGGGAGGATGGTTGTGAGCCAGAGCCCAGCCTGGGAGCTGTTATGCATCCTTTTCTCCTCTTATAACTACAAGTGGAGCTGAGGAGCCACTTTCTAACTTAGGAAATAGTTTGACAAGTCTTGCTGCCTGAAGTAGCACAGGTTTCCTTTTTCCCTGAGTATGTCATCCCGCTTCCCTTCATCTCCCTTTACCAAAACATAGTTTGGGGACCTGATTACACACGCACACATGCATACCTACACACAGAGCAATATGACTTCCCTGATTCTGTTTCCTGCCTCCCACAAACTTCAGGATTAGTGCAATGAAAATGGTGGGCAGGAATAGACATCTCAGGGCAGTGGCCACCATTGACAAAAGAAGCCATGAGCCGGGCCAGGACTTAAATCTGAAGGCCCATCTTTGGGAATTCTGACCTTCAAGGAGCAGCCTAGAACCTCCTGGAGCTGGCAGAAGATGATATTACTGTTGAACATGGGGAGATGCTCTGAGGTAGACAAAAAGCACAATGATACTTGGGGGAGCACAGCTTAGCTCCAAAGAGCTGCAAGGCAGTGTTGAATACCTGACTGTTAATACTTGACTGTTGATACCTGAGCTGCTCCTTGCCCATCTGTGACAGAAGCGCACTTTGATGTAGAGCAAACCCCACTGGTGTTTGCTGAACATGCAGAAAACCTCAGTCTCCAGTGCATCACTCAGAACTATGTCAGATTTCCCTGCCACAGGAGCTAATCCGTTCTTCTGCACACCTGCCTGATGCCCTTCAGGGATTAACAACCCATGGCAGAACCTGAGCTGGATCTGGCACAGATGGGCTCTCTGTCCCTGTCCCTGACTGCTGCAGCTGGGCAGCTGCTGGCCCTCAGGGCAGGTGTCCCTCTGGAAGCTCCTCTTTTGGAGACTGGATAGCTCTCCCAGATGCAGCAGGAGGGAGCCAGGGAGGAGGCAGAGCTCGGCTGCAGATACAATTGGCTATAAAGGATGTAAAACCAGCAGCACTGTTTACTTGCTGCCCAGAACAGACAATACACCTTCACCTTCCCACGCAGTGCCACAGCCAGGGCTATTGTGTTTTTTATTATTATTATTTTCCTCCCCATTGTTAGAAGACACGATTCCATTGTTGTTATTTTTAACCTGCCGGTTCCGGAGCTTTAGGATGCTACCTGCCGACCCTCTGTTTTGATTCAAATCATACCTTTCTCCTGGTGTCATTCCTAGCACAGCGACAAGCCTGCTCCTGAAAACAACAATGGTGCATTATTCAGACTTTGACTTTGCAGCTGATGGGAGATAAAATTATAAAGAGGGGTAGGTGAATCATCTGCTCTGAAGCACTGATGAATACACACGAGACGCTCAGATCGCAGCTCTGTGAGTTACAACGGATGAGTGGAGAAAGGGGAACAGTGAGGGATTCAGACAAATGCAGGGAAGCAAAATGGCCATACAGGCTGGTAGGAGGGTGTCTTTCCCACTCACATGCTGGACTCTCCTGGCAGAACAGGAGCTTTATGACACTACTTTCATCCCTTTTATGTTTTTTTGTCTCTCCTGCCTTGTGGTGGATTCAGTGAGAAAAGGGGGTTGCTGTGGCATGAGGAGGGGTCCCTTCTTTCATTGTGTGGTCACTGTCACCCACACTGTGCACCACAGTGCATGAATGCCTGGAGAGTGGCATCAATGCAGGACTTTGAGAAGAAGCTCCTGAGTACACCAAGGCACATGCAGCTTGGGGGATGGATCAAAGTAACAGAGCTTCATGTTAATTTTTAAAAATCCATACAATTCTTTCCCCTACATGTTAAAGAGATAGAGAACATATTCTCTTTTTCTCTACCAAATCTTTCCTTTGCTTTACTCACCTCAAAAAACAGGAAAATGTGCTTGCTTGAAGATCTTTTATGTCTGAATAATTGAGAGGGTGGAAAGCTCTCTTGTTCTTTATTTTGCTTCACTTGGAAGACCTGGAAAACACAAAAGAAAGTACTTCTTTGACTATTTGGTTTTGTTCTGTTACTGTCCTTCAAGATGTGTCCTTCAAGCTTATGAACAAGCTTTTTGAATTTTTATGGAGGAATCAGAGGATTCAGAAAATAAATCTAGACTTCTCTAAGTGCGAGATAATATCTATGAGGTATGAATTCTGCCATATTATTAGGAACTTCTTTAGCACTAGACCAGTGCCAAATCTGACCAGTTAGGTGAGAAGTCCAGAAGGTGACGTGAACATGGTGTCTCCATGTGTTGTAAGAGAGAAAACATTACATGCCAGAAGGCTCCTTTGGCTTGTAGGGTCAGGTCCAATAAAAAAATGAGAAATAGCTATGGAAAATAAAGCTTGTGTACTATTTAACAGGTGGGTGGGTGAACCATTGGCATGAAAAGTGAGGGGGACATCTTTCTGGTCAAAGTCAGCTCACCTGAGCTTTCCAAAATCTGTTACACAGTATGAAGCAGGTTGTTTTTAAGGAGAGGAGGAAGGACCATTGACTTCATGCTGATGTCTCATTCCACTGCATTGTGGTTGAAGCACTGCTGTGGTAGAAAGGTCTGCAAACCAATATTAAGACTAAACTGCTCGTTCATATGTATGAAACACTGTGAAGGAGCAGGATGTGTCAGCTGCTCTGTCATTTGCAATGCCATTTGCAATAATGTAAAGAACGCAGACATGAGAGATCTTCCTCCAGATATAAAAGAGGAATGAAAAGTGTGAGGGTTTTCCCCTATCCATAGAAATCAGCCCCAGGGCAACTGACACAGTTTCCTTTGGAGCAGTTGTGCTCTGCCCAACTGTACAGGCTGTACAGAGAGCTCTGTTTCTGCAGGTCACAGAGACTCTTGGTATCCTTCTCTGTAGCACTGGTTCTCTGTAGTCATTTAATAACTTCACATTTATTGCAAAACTACTATTCACATTCCATTAGATTGGGGGAGGGGAAGACTGTGTGCAGCAGTAGCAATGTACATTGTCATGGTTCACAAACTCGTGGCACTTGACAAGTGAGAGGAAATTGCATTTTTCCCCACTGTAAAGCAGCTACAGCGATGGAAGGTATGAAATTAGTCAGTCTTAACATGCATTAATCAGGGAAAGGAACTTGAAGATGCCCTTGGAGAAAGACAGACTGAGAGGCTGGGCCTAGAGGCTGTTTCTGCTGGTGGCACATGCTAGAGAGACAGCTCTGGTCAATGGCAGCAGATGCTGGGCATGAGCAATGGGTGAGAGACAGTTCAGTAGCCAGTCTGGAGAGACCATGATATCATGGAAACAGCTAAGACCCAGAGGCTGATGAGGATTTCAGCACTGGGAGCAGGAAGAAAGGGAAATTTGAAAACAGCAGGTCTAAGGAAAGCTTTCTTGAGCCACCTGGATGTCAGTGTCTTTTGGTTGTTCCCAGTGGGAGACATCCCATGGAAGGCATTCATCTGGCTCTGCAGCTTCTCTGCTCCAGTGCTGTCCCTGCAGGTGTGTCAGGTGATGGATCTGCACAAGATGTGTGCTCCCTGCTCGTGTGGATCTGCAGGTGCCCGAGTGCTGACAAATCTGCTCTGCACAGGATGATGCTGCAGCCTCCTCCCTGCAAGCACTGCTTTCTCCTGAGTGGCTGTGACACCGAGACACAGAGACATTCTGCTTATGTCACTGGGCTGGAGGAAGAAGTATCCAGAGAGAGAAGCTTGTGTTGTCCCAGTTCCCTTGGGAAACTGGCTGGAAAATCCCAAGCTGGCCTGAGGTTTAGTGCCTCTGGAGTGCTAGGAATGGTGTTGGAAGTACAAGAGGACAAGACAATCGCAAGCCAGCACAGAGACAGTGATAATCACTGTCCTCCATGCACAGGCAGGAAGGTGCTCTTCCCTCCAACTCTGCCTGCAGAATCACTGAGAGCTCACAAGAAAGCCAGCTTCATCCTTGCAGCTTCTTTTATTCAGTGTGTTATTCACCCTCCCACTCTGGCTTACAGTTGTGCTTGTTTTCCCCTGTGTCCTAAGGCCGTGTGTTTGAGATCTCTGGGTGGACAGTGATTGGGTTTGGTGCTGAATACAGCTTTTTGGGGTTGATGCAAGACTGATTCTATTCATGAAACTTGAGGTGACTTCTTAGCTCTAGAAATATGAAATGGGAGTACAGCTCACCTTGCAGATGGTTGACTAAAATATTAAACAGTGATTCACCATTACTCACTGTCGCATCAGCTCATAAATTTAAAACAACTCTCTTTCCTATATTTTTTTTATTTAAGGAAAAATAAAAGAAGTAAAGCTTTATCATGCAGAACTATGCTAAATTAATTCTCCAGAGAGGTTAGCTAATAAACTTTTCACTGGATTCTGCCTCTTTACATTAGTTGAGAACTGAAGCAATCAGGGGAAAGAAATCTTGCTTTTCTCTGTTGCTAGAAAAAAANAAAAACAAAAAAAAAAAAAAAAAAAAAAAAAAAAAAAAAAAAAAAAAAAAAAGTGGAAATGTGAATGCAATTGTCCATTATATTACTTAGAAGGATGAAAATAACAGCTGAACACTGTGATTACAGGCCACAGGAAATAAGAAGGTGCTGTGAGTTGTTCCTGGGGTCCCTATTAGCTGTCATTAGCCATTGCCCAGGAAACAATTTGTATCCCCTAAAATCCTCATTAAAGAATTCTCACGTATTTCTTCCTCTGAACTAGGCAGGTTCTTTCCTTCAGCAAGCCTCTGTCCCCTAGGCTGAGCACTTAGTGCTGCTGGGCATTAGGGGAGCTCTGGCACATATTTTCCTATTTGTTTTCGATTTGCTTTAGGTTTAGTGTCTCGGTGTTCAGAGTGCTATGGGGAGTAAATATGCTGAGTGGGAAGCAGTCCCAGCCCAAAGATTGTGCACCCAGAGGAGAGACCAAGAAGAGACCAAGACTATCAAGGTGAGTGGCAAAACTAGAAATTTGAACTCCTGGTTCTCAAGCCAGGGCTGCCTATGCATACACCAGGCTACTTAATTTGACTTCCCTTGAAAGGGGAGTAAGGGCTCCCTCCACTGATTTCAGCTGCTTCTGAGAGCTGTAGTAGTTGATTTTGCCCCTGGTACAAGCCACCTCTCATACACAGCCATGGCATGTGACTTATCAGTGTTTGTGCCTTCTGAGACTCATCCAGAGGCCTCCTATGGTTGAAGGAGTGCCCGCTTGAGAAATAAAATGATGAGGGACATCCAAGAGGATGGAGCCAGGCTCTTCTCAGTGGTGCTGAGCCATAGGACAAGAGGCAACGGGCAGAAAATGATGCACAGTATTTCCACTGAATCATGAGGAAGAACTTCTTTCCTGTGCAGGTGAAACATTGCCCAAAAGAAGTTGTGGAGTCTGCCTCACTGGAGAACCCTCTGGACACAATCCTGTGCAGTGTGCTCTAGGAGAACCCTGCTTGAGCAGGGAGGTTGGACCAGATGACCCACTGTGGTCCCTTTCAACCTGACCCATTCTGTGATTTGCAACATCTCTGCTGACTAATACCAAAATTCAATTATTTTGCTACCTTGTATCATCTCTCATCAGCCTCTAGTGGTTGTAGCACTTACTTTTTAATGTCAAGTAGAAAGTAAGCCCCATTTTTAATGATTATTCTGCTTCTGTGAGTGAAAGCTAGTGGGACCATAAGCATCTCTAGGCTGCCAGAATGTTGTTTGCTCTTTCTTTCAGCCAAATAAAAGCAGAGAGAGTCAGCCTAATAAAACAGAATATCATGAGCCCTTGTCAGTGATCAGCAAACACTTTTGAAAAAGAAGGGTGGCAGAAAAGCACTGTCACTAATAGCTTTGAGATTAACAGAGTGAAAGCTCCTCCCTTTTGTGCTAAAGGAGAGAGGGTCCCCAGCTTGCATCTTCTCTGGGGTCTTCCTGACACTGGTTCCTGTCCCATGCAGGAGTGAAGCCAGAATGCATCCAGAGAAAGTACTTTGGTTCACCAGGCTTCTCAGGAGTTATAAATTCTGCCACAAGACAGTTGTCTTCATCGTGTTTGTCTCAGCTTCTCTCTTGCAAGGAACCTTGCCCATAAATCAAGTTTTATGATAGAGTCCCCGTGTTGTCTGTTATCTCACCATGTCCTTAAGCTCCATGCTCATTCCTCAGCACAGGGTAGACATGCCTGGTGCCTTTGCAAAGGTTGGATGGAACAGGTCCCCTGGCAACCCTTGGTGGCAGAATTTGGCTCATGCTGCAGAGTCTTCTTGGTACAGCCTGGACCTTGCAGTAAGCATGATGTGCAAGTGTTGGGGAGGGAGAAAACACCACAGACCTGAGGCTCAGGCTCTCCAGGGCCTCTTTTCTAGCTTTTCAGGTGAAGGTGGGCTTTAATATCACCCTTGTTTCTGCCCCCAGCTCCTCTTTGCAAACGGTCACTGTGCTGGCGCTGGGGTTGTTTGGAAGAGGAAGCATTGCCACGGGCTCCCGGAGAAGTTGCCATGCTGTTGTGCTCACATCATCTGCATCTCTCCTGGTGCTGAGTTTCCCTGTTTCAGGGGCTGATCACATGCAAGCTGTCCTGGAGCACTGAGCTCTTGCAGCCAGGGACTTCGGCTGCTGACCAGCGTGAGTGGGAGAGGGCAGGCAGTGGTTGTGCAATGTTTCCCACTTGCCCCAGCAGTCTTGCTGCCCATTTGATGCCAAGGGTAGGAGTTTGAGAGCTGTTGTAGATGTTTTTTGAGGGAAAACTGCCTGGATTGTCATTTGTCACTTGGATGTTGGGTATGACAGGAAAACCACATGGTTCTTCCCTTCCTTGTGCTCTCTGCCCTTAGACACCATGGCAGCCTGGGAACAGCCAGGATTTATTTTGGTGTCTTAGGCTGTGTTGTCCTGGTGAAGGGTGAGTCCTATTCAACCTTTCTGTCCCTTCAGGGTTCCTGTGAAGATTTCCTGCTTTCTGCCATAAAGGGGGCCAAATATGCTTAAGGAAATGGCAGTTTCCGAGGCAACCACACTTAACAATTTCATCAATTAATCAGGAGGAAACTAAGGAAGAGAATGGGAAGCAGATGCTCAGAGCAGGACAAGGCTATGAATGATTGATGCCATCTAAGAGACAAGGCAGAATTTACTCCAGGAGAGACCTCAGCCCAGGGCTGAGGCAACTTCCTATGCAAGAGTTCTTTACTGCAAAATGATGGCAAGGAGCCAAGAATGGCTTCCTAGGTGAATGTCCAGTCCAGTATTTAGAAAATGACGAGGTACACTGCAGAAATACGGGTTGGCTCAGAAAGGCACATGGAGACTCAAGGAGAGATGGAACAGAAATCATATACTGAAATCATATACTTTCTCTACCACATGTGACAGTTCTGTTGAGCCTAAGAAAAATTGGATTTTTGATGTTCCACAGTCAAAGTTAGAAGTAGGTGTGATTTCTTCAAGATGTTAATATCCTGCTGCATTTGTGGTCATTGTGTGTTAGCTGACCTGTCTGTTTGCTGCAGTCCAGGCAGATGCATCCAACAACCAGGACTGCCCTGAAGCATTGCCTATGTGTGCAAGGCAGCTAAGGGAGAGGTTGGATTTCTTCTGGGTGTACATGGTGGGAATAAAGGCTGTAGAGGTCTTAACCAAAGGTATCAAGCTTTGTTCAAGCCCTGCTGAGAAGAGCAATAACAGGGGGAGGAAATCAAGCAATGATTCTCCAGGTTATGGTGAATCTTTGCTCTTCTCTTGCAACTTGATTGGAATGATAATGAAAAGGTCTTAAATATGAGACAAGGAAGTGAAAAATGTCATGATGAGATAGAAGTTTGTTACACTAGCTTTGAATCCACGCTTTTTTTCTTTGCCTTTAAAACATATTTTATACCTTTTTTTTTCCTTCATGGCATTTTTTTTTTTTATATTGTTCCTTCGATTTTTCTCCACATTTAACAATCAAGCTTTTTTTTTTCTGGTAGATGCAACTAACTGAACCAAATGATGAAAACAGCATTGTTAGCATCCCTTCTATATGCAGCACAGCTTTTCTCTATATGAATTCATGTGACACTGTATTCTTTCCTTAACACTTTCATTTAAGTGAGTGCCGGAACAGACCTTTTGCATAAATCAGCAAGAGAAAACAAACCATCTCTTGCTATAACCATTTGTTCCTTTTACCTCAGTAATAAATCCCTCCTGGGAATAAGGAGTTCATGTAATTTATCATTGATCCTTGTAATGCACATTGTAGTACTGTATTTCACATGCCTGGAGTGCATCTTTTGATTAGAACAGGCATCAGCTTTCTGCTTGTAAAAGCAAATGAAAAGATGCTCTCAATGGCAAAGTTGAAATGAGTATTAATTGCATTAAATAATGAGTGAGTAAAAGGGCAAGATTCCAATAATCAAAGTGTTCATAAGGAGAAAAGCTAATCAGAAATGTTAGAACCAGATTAAATTTGTTGTCTTTCCTAGGATGGATTTATTGTCTTTAATGATATTAGCCCTGTGGCTTTTCCTTTTCTGATACATTCAAAAAACATTAAGTACACATGCCAGCTTGCATTATGATTACCTGAGATATAAGTAATTTCAGGCTTTGATTTCTTTAAGTTAATTCATTTTAGGCCTTTTCTTTGGTAAGGAGTTTCACACAAAACAAACAGGATTAAGCAGCTTTTCCAAAGCAAGGGAGACCCTGAGTCCTTCCAGGTGCAATTTTCTGCCAGGTTCAGGGATGAGCAGGGACATGCATCTTTCTGCATGTATCAGGTTGGGCTGGTGGTCCATGATGGTTCAACACTGCATATATGTTGAGTCTGTGTCAGGAAGAGGAACAAAATGTCAGGGCCTCAGCCAGGACAATTTTCACAAACAATGGCAGCCTCACTCTTCCCAGGTGCTTCCCAGTGGCCCAGAAGGTCTTTTCTCTGGAAGTCTTTTCCAGGTGGCAACTCAAGCTTTCAGTCAGAAAGGGATGGTGTGAGGAGCAAATAAATAGGCTCTGGGGTGTTCTTTGATGTGAGAGGTTGGGAAGTTGCTTGCCTGAGTCACGGGCACGGCCTCTTTTACTGTGGGAGCTCAGCACTTCAGTTACCTTCCCTTCCCTCTCCTTATAGTCTCCCCACTGGCAAGCAAGTAAAGAGGGAAATGAGAAGATTAGAGACACCAAAAAATGCCATCAGGCAGATCTTCAACCACCCTGTTCAGCTGCTGTCTAAACCTTGGGAAAGACATAAACTGAGCAAGGGGTTGGTTCTTCCCCTAGCCAGTGCATTGCCCTGGAGTCTGTTCCCTTACCTGTGGGTCAGGATTGAGTGATGACCATTTCCTAGGATGACTGGGGAAGACATTCCATGGGTAAAATGACAGTCCTGAAGGAAGTCTCACACCAGACTGTGAGAGGCACCTACAGGGGGTCATCAGCCCTCCCTCCCATGATGTCTTGGGTGACAGCCCTGGCTGTTGCAACTCCTAGACACATAGTAAAAAGCTTTTGATTTCTTTCCTCCTCCCTCACTTTCCAACATCCAGCTGAGATGCCAAACACATGGTTCTTGTGTTGGTCTGCTGAAATGAGAAATGGCATGGGGTAAGTGAATTGAACATCAGACTGAGTGAAGGAAGGGCAATTAGTCGTGTGGTCCTACCCATAAATAGTTTCCAGAGGCCTGACTGCAATCAGACACCACTTTATTAGCTGGACTGTGCTAATTATAAGCCACTGCAGTGGGAGAGTAAGGAGAAGGAGTGATGTGCTCTCTTGGGCACTGAGAGCCTTGTGAGGGGCTTAGTTTCTGTTTAGCAACAAACCTTTGTGTCACAGTTTCAGACCACAGGAGCTGAAAGTCCTTTGTGCACAGGGGAAAATGCTAAGGGTCAGCTGTGGTTAACCTGCAGATAACAGTAACAAAAGCAAGTATTTGTCCATCTGAATAGACTACAGAGTCAATTACACCCATGATGAGGGCTTGGCTCATGCTCAAAACTAGGGTGACACAAGAAGGGGTGGCAAATGCACTGTAGAAAGTTGATGTGCTTTGTTTTGCTGTGTGCTGCTTACATGGATGACAAGGTTCTCAGAGGAAACTCTTGTATTCACAGCATCAGTTTGAAGCCCCTCCTGGCCAGCAATGGACAAACTTGGATTAACCCTGGCATAACCAAGGCCAGAAACAAATCAGAGGAATGCACTTGTGTGCACATGTACCCACCACTGGTATGACCAGGAATACTGCTCCAAAATTGCTGAATTAAGTAAACTTCAGGAAACTCTCTGATTTCCTGAGAAACGTAATCTGTCTGTATTTCAAGATGTTTAGGGTTTTTTTATTGTTACTCAGCAGCACTTTAATAATCTATTTGTTGTGATCAGACACTAAATAGCTTTTTCAATTAAAGAACAGTGGCACTGGACAGGTGCTCTTTATAAATCAGAGGACCTGGTCTTTGAGATATGTTAGATGCTGCCCATGTCTGAAAAGTCAGGAGGAACAAGCATGAGAGAGCAATTACAGTGTCTGCACATTGCCTGCATGGATGTGGACTGCCAGCTGGAAAAGCCTTTGCCTGTGGTTCTGCACAGAGTAATGAACTGGGCAGCAGTTTGCTTTCTTTGCCTGAAAGAGCTACACTGGTCTGATTGCAGAAAGGGGCACAGGTACTTCCTTGATATTTCCATTTAAAAGATGGGGTTGATTTTAGGAATACATTATTCACTCAAGCAGCGATGTCCTTGGTGCCTGCCTGGCCCAGGCTTGATGTACTTGCAAAATTGCAGCTTGGATGAGTTGTCTCTTTCCCAGAACAAGGTGAGGCAAAATGATGGATTAAAAAAATTCTGACATCTTCAGACTCTTTCTGCTTTGAAGCAGAATGTGATATTTGGTAGAAGAAAGTCAGCTCAGGGTCATGCTTTCCTAGCTCTAGCTAGGGGTTGCATTGATCAAAGCTATCTTTTNTTTTTTTTTTTTTTTTTTTTTTTTTTGAGTCAAAACCTCCTGCTGTAAAATATCAAGCATAGAGATAGAATCTGAGAGCGGGTAAGTCTGCTCAGCTCAGACCACAGATGTCTTAGTGTTTTGGAGGATGCAAAGAGCATTTTGATTCTGAATGTTTTGGGCAGAGCAATTCCAGAGTGGAAGGGGCTGAAGGAGCTACGGGTGATCATGGACACAAAACTAGTCTCAGTACTGCTGTAACTAATTCAAAGGAGAAATTTTCTCTTGACTTCTGCTGAAGGGAG
>WBNO01019905.1:745436-801889 GCA_013400575.1 Peucedramus taeniatus
AAAAAAAAAAACAAAACAAAAAACAAAAAAAAAACAAGACAAAAAACAAAAAAAAACCAAAAAAAACCAAAAAAACAAAAAACAAAAACAAAAAAAAACCAAAAAACCCAAAAAAACGACATTTAAATAGATGAGATGAGTATCGATGGAACCAGAGGACTCCTCAGCTCCTTCACCCATAGACTGACCTCTGCTGACCTTTTACAACCAGTCAGAGGAACTAACACTGCTGCGGACTGTGTTTCAGATGGTGAGAAAAGCAAGGGAAACAACTGTGTTCCTGTAAGAGGTGAGGATGCAGTTGCATCCTCAGGGGACTTGCTTTCCTTGCTACAGGTAAGCCTGTATGATGGAAGAACTGAGCACCAGCTGATCTGTTGAGCAGGCTGGGAAGGGATCCCACTGCTCCTGGTGATGTGGAGGTGATGTGAGATAGGACCACTCTCTGGGATTGTCCATCTCTATGTTTGGTCATAGTTGGCCTTATTTTGTCCAATCATCTAACATACATTTATAAACTCAGAGAGCCCATTCATGTGATATTATTCTCTGAGCTATATTGCTGGACAAAAGGGAAAAATGCACAGAACATGAGAAAAACAGGAAGGGAGAGTATTAGGCACTGGTAATGGAGGTCTGCTCTCTCCTTCTAGGGGAATGTGTCTGCTTATATTTTTGTAAATTATCTTCTCTTTCCCCAGAAAAAGATTCCCATTCAGCTGTGCCTTCAGAAAGAAGAGCAGTGGAATAATGTTGTCTGAAGACAAGATGCTTGTCAGCAGGGCCATTGGTGCTAACAAGAGTCAGACCAGCTTAGGAAAGTTAAATACAAGTACTCTATAACCTTGGCTTTCCTAACTGGAACTGGATTGTGGCTTTAGTTGTGAACCCATCCACATCTCTGTCTTGGCTCTGGCTGTCCCAGCTCGCAGCACTGCCTGGCTGTGGTTCAGGTGAAACAACAGTCAGGGAGTAGTTCCTGGATGGATAGACAAAGAAGAGAGTTTAGTTGTATGGATGTAAATTCTGCTGTGCTGCTCCAGGCCAGAGAGGGAACCTTGGCCCAGGTTATTTCCCAACCCAGATAAAGCTACTCAGATTTCAGCTCATGGTCAAGACCTATTGAAGCGGCGATGCCTTTGAGTCACACTACAGAGTCAGCAGAGCGTCACCTCCGCTGCTGGGGAGATAAGCAGCAGCATTTCCAGCATGCTGCAGTCTCTAGGGAGGGAACTTTGGCAGCTGAGACATGGGGAGCTACAAGTGGTGGTGCAGGGTCCCATGTGCCATCCTCTGGAGGCCCACCTTGGTATTTGAGTCAGAATGACTCTTCTTTCCCTTTCTGAGTCACTGCCACTGTCTATTTTTGGCTTGTGCTTTAGGAAGAGTGGGTTGATGAGAATGAGATAAAGAGGTCAAAGCTGGTACCAAAGGGTGCATACCAAAATGTTTGCCATTACTAGATGAGTCCAGTTGGGCTATACATTGTGACTCTGCTGTATATAGTTCTGGGAAGTAGACTGAGGCACAAGTCCAGCACTGCTTGGGTTCACTAAGCCCAAAGGTTTGGGATAGGGTTGAGATTGCCTCCAGTAGTGGAGATTTTCCAGGTGCCCTGGTGCCTTGCCTGTGAAATGCATGTCCCTGACGTAGTCCCAGAGCCCAGCCTTAGCTTGGAGAAAACCTGAGGGAACCCAAGAAAAGTTCATCCTTTACTCTCTGGCCAGAAGACGACTCTGGAAAGAGGGGACTCACTACTGTTAGGTCACTCCTGGAGGAAATGCATCTGTACCTTAGAACAGCACAGGTGCAGGTTTTAGTCCAAATACCCCATCTCCTGAAGGGGTTCAATTCTTCCCTCCTGGATATCAGGTAGGGAGAAAGATTCCCCATCTGGAAGGACGTGACTCTGTCCATGGACTTCACAATACTGAGCTTGGAGGAGATGGCTGAAAGCAGGTGGGAAGACTCCCCATCACCCTGGTGAATAAAGTGGCAGTCCATTTGCACCAAAGGTTTTGGAAAACAGGAGGTTTCTGGGATCCAGAAACTGCTGTACCCTGGCTGAGCACAGACTGCATTGAAAATGGCATTGAGAATAACCTCCAGGCAGTGGAAGATCTTTGTCCACTCAGAGAATGAAAGATTGCTTCTGATAAAGACAGACCTTAATGTGGGGGCCAACACAGCCTTCAAAGTGGTGGTCACTGGGGCTTCCACTCTGCTCCTTTGGGAGGGAGCAGAGTTTAAGTGAGAGACATCAAAATGATCTATCATTTTAAAATTAAGTGGTGTCTCCTCAGTTCACAGGGGAGCTTGGAAAGTAATTTACCACCAATAAAAAGAACAGAAACCAGCCCTGAGAGAGGCAAACCTCTGAATGGGCTCTGCTAATGCTCTCCAGCTGTGTATGCCATGGCCTCAGTGTTTGGTGTCAGCAGAGTCCTCTCAGGGTGTCACTACTGTTCACTCCAGAACAACCATTTTATCTCTGAATATTCATTTACACAAGCCAGATGAAGAAACTGTGCACATGAGCTGCCCCTCAAAAAAGAGGACTGGAATTGTTGTTAATTAGGATATAGCAGTAATGAAAGAAGATGGCTAAATGGTCTGAAGACAAAGAAGGCAGAGCTGGAAAATATCAGGCAAAGCACAAGGTGAGATGACTGATATGTCATGGCTACATTGAAGCCAAAACACCCCCTAACACACACAGGGTAAAGTCCTGCAAAAGACACCCTTAATTTATTAATCTAGCAGAAATTATTCTTTCTAATTTTAGCTCAGCTTTGCTGCCTGCACGTGATGAATGCTCCTGTGTGGGAGTGCACTGGAACATGGGGAAGCAAATTCTTGCTGGAGGGGCAGCTTTCAGGCAGTGGTTGTGACCCAGCAAGCAGTGTTCCTGGGATTCCCATCAGGGCTCCACACCTCAGCAGGCTTCACTGTGCCCCTGCTGCTCTGTCCTGAAGCTGGCTCTGGGGAACAGCATGAGCCTTCCTGTCAAGAAACAAAGGGACAAGGGGGTCTGAGAATCTCAAGATGGATTCCCCATCACATTAAGGGAATACACTGGGATTTGTGCTCTCACAGGAGCAGTCAGGCATTGGTTTTATTGGAATAAGAATTGATGTTAGGAAGAAGGAAAAACATTTATGTTCCGTGTCAAAAGCGTGCAATAGAAACACAGCATGCCAAGGAAGAGCCCTGTCCCCAGTGGAACATACATCTCCTCTTAATTAAATCTCCTGCAGCCAGCAAGCCCCATTCAGTCCCAGCAGTGAGCTGAGGATGATGTATGAGCTAAGCCTTTCCAACCCACCCACGCTACACATCTCTGCTTGCTCTGTGCTGGTGGGCTGCTCAGGATAATAGCAAAGCCAGATGCAGGGAGAAAGTCCCTCCACTGGTAAACAAATTATTTACAATATTATTTTTTTTAGATTTGCTCCCTCCCTGCCCTCTTGGAAATATTGAACATGAGGAATTTCAAACAGGAGGTTTGAGAATGACTCCTACTGCATCTGTACAGCTGTATCATCCACAGCCTGTGGGAGAATGTGTGTTTCACAACTGGTTCCAAAAAAAGAGAGCCAGCTTATGTGCTGTGGGTCTGTAAGGGGTCTCTGAGCCAGCCAGTTACCTTCCCTGAAGCTTCCTATCAGAGAGACCAAGGTCCTCACTTGCCTGTTACCTTACCTTTTACAGTGCCAAGTGCACACCAACTCACATGGAAGACCAGAAAACCTGGCCTGGCTTTTTGAAGCACCATTGTGTTTTAGAAATCATCCCTTCCATTTGATGATGAACGTTGTTGTTCTGAGGTGGACAGAGCATCTTGTCTCCTGGAAGAGAAGTCAGGAAACAGCTGAAATCTCTTTTTTGCCAGTACTGCAAGTAAATTTCTCTTTTTCAGGGGTCAAGTCATATATAGCAATGGCTCTGGTTCTTCACTGTTTTTTCTGGCTGCTTATGCAGTTTCTCCTGCCTCAGTCACACACAGATAAACCCCATGAAGCTCTCTGTGCCATGCTGGTCACGCATTTCAATGAGCTCACAGAGGTCCAGGTTTTGCATGAAGGCTCGAGCCTGTCGTTCAGTTTGCACCATGTTGTCTCTGGTCCTTGTGTTCTTGCTGGAATGCACCTAGATGAAGTCCAGGAGCACTTTCCAGTGTTAGATCATCTCCCTGCAATAATAGTAAGGATAATTAGTCCTTTTATCATCCTCATATACCACCATTCTTGGGATCAAAGCTCCTTTAAGCACCTAAAAGCTGTATTACCCTTTCAGCCTGTGTGGGCAGATGCGTTTGCAGGGTGGTTTCAGCAGGACTAGGCTAAAGATCTTTTGCTTGCCAAAGTCTGCAGGTGAGTCTTTGCTGATTTTCATCCATCTTCTTTACTCTGTTCCTAATGGAAGTCTGCTTCTCACAGGGTGTAAACAGCATGCCAGGTGTTTCTGCAAAGTTAAGGCAATTAATTGAACCAACCACTCCTGCTGCCCAAGCAATTTAAGGCAGTTCTTTGCTTTTGCTATTATTTTCTTGATCAAGAAAAAAGATTGTTGTTCTCCAAGGGAATGAAGAAAGAAAGACTCAGGGAAAGGTTTGGGAAAAGAAGATTAAAAAAAAAAGGGTTTAAAAAGTTACCCTGGTCCTTCTTTTTGGATGAATCCACTGGAATTTAACTTTTTCCTTCCAGTGAGGATTTTTTTCCTATTTATGTTTGCATTAAAATCTGATTTGTTCAGCTTTTAGAGTGGCAGAAGGAAGGCAGTGTAGCACACCTACATCTCCCTGCTCTAAGATCTCAAATCTAAACTTGATGAGATTTGTTGCAATGAGGCATTACTGGTTTTGTGCTTGCTTCCTTTAAGCAGGTGCTGGAATAGGACAAAGCACCATTTCTGAAGGTTATGATGGGACTGTAAAGACTGTAAAGACCTGCAGAGAATGAATCATCCATGCAGCTTATGCATCCATCCTGGCCTGAGATGAAACCCATCTGGAAGCAGCTACATCAGCTCCCTGAGTTTGGATGCATGCATGTCAGATGTTCCATCAGACATGAGGGAAAAGGTTCATAAGCAAATCTAACGTTACAGACTTAGAGCTGTCACACTGGCATAACAATCTAGGTTTTGGCTCTTCTCTTTTCTTTCTGTTTTTGAAAACTATATCAGCTGTAAACGTTGACTCCACTGATGGGAGAAAAGATGAACAGTGCTCTCAGCTCTGGGAGAAATCTGTCAGCCCTGGGAAACTTAACCTCAATGCCCAAAAAACCCACCACCTCTTCCTGGAGGAAAGGTACTCCCTGGTGAGCTGAAACCGTATTAGAACCGGGTTTGTGATCTTGAGGGTGTTTTTAAAGTTGATCCTTTTGAGAAAGCCACACACTTGGTGCACATTCACAAAACTAAACCCTGGTGCCATACTCGCAGCACCCAGGCAAGGCGGGCCTTGATGAAGGCCAGGCTCAGCCAGGAGCGAAGATCATCACTGAAGTTCCTGGTGACAAGACATGGCCTAGGTCAACTCAGGAGGCCAGACCCTCAGGTCTGTGGCCGGGAACAGGCATAGATGTGGCTGAGCAAAACCACAGCACAGCTTAAACAGCAAAGGAAAATCCAGGGCTGGGCTTAAATGGAAGCATTGGGTGTGACTATGTTCATACGCAGCCAGGGCCTTGACAAGTCAGGAAGCCTGGCTCGCAGCCCTCTTCATGGGCAACTGGACCATACTGTTGAGTTAATAAAACAGGAAGCTTGAAAATCAAGTGCACTGAATTCCCATATTTATTGACTTAAAATATTCAAGTTGGATTTTCTCTGTAGGTCCCTGGGTATTGCTGTGCAGCTGGATGGCTGCAAAGCCAGTTGAGTCATTCTGGTGTAAAAGTGATCCTTCTATGAGTTTAGCTGAAGGACAAGAGAAACTGTTATCGATTTTTTGCTTATCCAGTAATTGTGGAAAGTACAAGGCATTCAAAAGGTGCTAATGAGCAGTGATGGAAGGCGTGGCGCATATGCATATTTCTTTGGAGAGGAGAGTAGCTTCCTGAGAGGCCTGGGCTGGCTGTTAGTGGCTAACGAGACCTGTGCTAAAAAAGAGCTATGCAGATTTGGAGGAATTGTGCTTTTCCCTTTGTGTGGTTTCCATCAGGAAAGATCATAGCATCATAAAGCAATTTAGGTGGAACAGAACTTCTGGAGATTTGTCTCCAAATTCTGCATCAAGCAGGCCCACCCTAACTGCTATGTCATGTTGTTCAGTTGTTCAGAGCAATTAAAACATCTCCTCCATCCTCTGGACTTACAGAATGTCTCTGCAAGTTAGACCTCAGAAGGGAGCTGGGTCCAAAATGCCAATGGAAACAGGCCTGGTTTCAGCATGCACTTTATTTATTTTTCTGAAGAAACAATTCAAGTGCTGGACCTTATTCACAATGCAGCTTGACACACAAGTCTGGCTCAGTCTTATTTGTGGTGTGTTGTCAGGAAAACCCTTTTCCCTTTCTCTTCTTTCAGTGATCTGCGTCACATGAAACAAGGGATGCAGCCTCCTCTCACATGCCTGCCTCATGGCCTAGGAGGGTTCTGCAGTCAGCACTGCACTACAGGCAGCATGCAAGGTCTTTGGACCATATCTGCCTTGCTGTGCCTGCCTGGGACATGAGCTCACACCTGCTCTGTGGTCTGTGCATTCCTTCACTTGCCTTCTGGGATCTGAGTCATTGTGCCCTCTCTTAGGTGTAGAGTAATAGAAAAACCAGTGATGAATAATCGGAGTTAATAATAATGCTTGCCTAAGGTACTTGGTGCACTTTGCTCCCAAATAACTGTTGAACGAAAACACCCTGTGTGCTGGGGACATGCCGTGGCTCTGCAGCACTGTGAGATTTAACAACATCTGACAAGAGCCAGCCCCCCTGGCAAGCTGTAGTTTTCAGCCAGCCATTGCCAAGCCCTTTTTTTTTTTCCATGGAAGTGCTGAAAGTCAGCTAAGTAATGCTCTTCCAGTGAATTAATTCCCCCAGCGGCGTACGGACCAGAGTGGATCCATTCCCTGGGTGCTCACCCAGGAAGTCATTAGCAGCTTGCAGGCAGAGGTCGATCCCATTACCATGGTTTTGTAATGCTTTGTTGAAAAAAATAAGCCAGTGACGTAGGATTGAAGCTGACCTTGAATGAAGAAGGAGGAAAATCCATCATGTCTGGAGCTTGTCTCTGTGGGCTGAAATGCTCTTCTGTTGGGATGCTAATTTTCGGGAAAGCAATTTAGGGAAAGGAGGAAAGGTGGGAGCAACATTTTGGACGTGGAACAATTGTTTCATCAATGTATGTCTGCTCCTAAAGAAGAGCATTTAGTTGACTCCTTGTGTCCTCTACAGTATGATGGAAAGACAGCTGGAAAAGGAACTGACTGAGTCCTCACTGGTGCAATGATCTCTGTGCAGATGTTCTGGCTGTGAGTGTGTAGCAGTCAGTTGAACACATGGACAGACTTCATTTCCTTGCTGGCATATAGTACTCATTTATCTTTAGGATGAGTCCTTTCCATGAATGGAGAATAGATTCTTTCAACCAGTAGATCCTGGGTGGTTGGCAAGTACCCAGACAAAAACAGAATCCAAAAGAAGTCAGGTAGGGTATCCGGCTGCATGACTCGCACATTAGTCCATGTTCTTTCTCAGCTGGATTTTCTGCTTCCCTCAGTTTTAGTTTTCAGAGTAAAGTGGAGGTGGTCGTGGAGAGGGGGAAGGCTAAGATGTCTCTTGCTGTGAGCCCATTTGCCTTTTCTGTGGTTTGGATGGATCAGGGGAGCTCTGGCCCGGATAGCTACATGATGTGCAAGGGGATTGGAAGAAAGAAACATGCTGTCGTTGACACTTGCACAGCTTGCAGGATGTCTCCTGGTGTCACTAGATGCTTTCTCATCCAGATCTGGACTTCCTCTTTTCTGCCTAGCAGGCTCTTCTCTGTGATGGCCTCCATTAGATGAGTCAAAGCATACCATTCACTTTGATGCAGCGATACAAGTGTAAGCTGCTTTCTGCTTAACGTGGGTCCATTTGCTTCTATTTATGATGAATTAATATTGTCTTCTGTGCTGTGAACGGTAGCACTAAGCATACAGCAGGTATGCTGCTAATTTTGTCAGCAAAGCTGGTTAGGGAAGGAGATAAGAGGGGAAAGAATGAATCACTGAAGGGAATAGCTGGCTCAGGCACTGGCGTGTTATCATCACGACTGCACAGCAGTTTCTGTGCCTACTCACCCGCCCAGCATGAGGTCCATTTGGACCTGCAGGGACACACTGTGACATGAAACTCTCTTTCCTTTAGGCTTCCCAGAAAGCTCTGGGCACAAATGAGCTGGCAAAGAGGTAGCTCAGTCATGATCTCCAACCACTGGGAACCTGCAGAGCATTCCTGACTGCCAAGTGCTGCTTGATCCAGTAGGCAGAGGCAAGTGTAGTGACTGGATCCAGATGGGAAGCAGTTTAGGAAAAGCAGGAGGTACTGAGCTTTATTGCCTGGGAAGTAGATTAAATCCTGGGACAGCTCGTGTGGTAGATTCTTCAAAGTCCTTGAGCTGAGAACAGGTATCACTTTCTACATAACACCATCAGATGAAATTTTCTGAAGGGGAACACTGTTATGAGCAATGGGAGAATGTATTTGATCAACTGGCATAAACGGGACAAAAATCAAACACTGCTTGGTAGTACTGGATCACCAAAGACCTCTGTAATACGGAGGTGAATAAGTTGTAGTAGAGTTCTTAGCATCTCCCCATAGCATTTCCTGGTGCTGCTACGGTTGGGTCCTCCTGGCTCCTCAAATTGATGTATTAAACATTCCAGTTTTCTTAGTGGTGCCCACCCACACATTGCCATGATTTTAGCTGTGTAAAATTGTCTTTGGCAGAAAAGAAAGGATTTGTTCCAGGACAAACAAACCCTTCAGCTCAATCAGAACAGCTTAGAGATAATCACACAACTTTGCTCTTGTATACAACAGCAGATACTATGTGATACCGACCCAGGTCCAAGTCCAGCACCTCCAAGTTCATCTGCAAATCACCTTGAATTGCTGGAGAAGTGAAAAGTGTTGTTTGTTTTTGAAAAACAGCAGAGAAAGTCTCCCTCTTCTTCATTTTTCTTCCTCCTCCTCATCCACAAGTTAAAAACCAAGGAGGATAAAAAGAGCATCCTAAGGGGGAGAGTTACCACATGCTGCTGCCAGTGTTAGGAAAACAGTACTGAGTCACACAAATAATTTTAGATGCTTCTAAATACACTGTGCTCTCAGCAGGCAGCCTTTCCAGCTATAATCTCGCCGGCTGTCCCTAATTCTGAGCACACAGTATACTCTGCTTCCTTCCTGGTTGCAAATGAGTCAGAATTTCTCTGTCACTCACCTGAGCCAGAAGGAGTTCACCAGCTCAGTGCTTGAACACTAATACACAATTACAGGGTGTATTCTCTCACCCTGTAAAAAACGCACCCTGTCACAACCCCAAACAAAAAATGGAAGGTATAGTTGGGATTCCCTACTGAAAATGCAACAGCTGGGGAACAGTTTTGGCTGTGTTGGTATAGTAGGCTGGGAGAGTTGTCTGGGCAGCCTGCTTCAATTTTGCTTGCTGTTTGAGGAGATACCAGCTCTCAGTGGCAAGGGGGTTGCCCAGGGGAGTGGACAGCATGGACATTGGAGGCCTCCAGAGACTCAAGCCATATAGCTCTCACTAGCTCCATTTAAAAAAAGCCAGGAGCAGGCCTCTGAAGAAAAGAAAGTGGAAGAAGGAAGGGGTCAGTCCAGGAACCAGGAGGAGCTTAGAAATCTCATGAGACTACTTCTTGTTTGAATACTGCTGTCATCCATGGAGAATATCTCAGCTGGTGGCTGGTTGGTTAGTGGGCTGGGTTTTGTTTGTCTGTTTGATTTTCAAGTAAATAATATTTTAAAGGAAATTTGGAAAATTCTGTCAATCCCAAGGTGGAAAAAAAAAGAGAGAGGCAAAGTTCAGTCTTAGATGAAGCTATATATTTGCCCAATTCTATTTTTTATCAGATTAGAAGAACTTTGCTTTATTTTTGTCTGTAAAAATTGGATAACTGAAAACACTCCCCGATTCCACTTTCATTTGCTCTTGTTCTCTCTTTCTCTGTGCATCACCTTAAATATAGTTTTGTCCACCTCTTCCCTTAACTTTACCTAGATGAATCTTTCAGTTTATCAGTATTTATTCCTTTCTGTGTTCGGTATACACAAATACTTTTTATTCTATCAATAAATATTCTATCAAAACAACAAAAAGTTAATTAGGGGGAAAATCTTATCTAGAAAGCTGTAATAGGTTTTATTATCTTTGTTTTTGAAGGGAAAAAGATAGGAGAGTGGCAGAAGTAAAGATGGAAAACATCAAGGAATGAAATGGAGAACACACACAAAAAAAAAAAAAAAAAAGGAATGCAAATGATAAAAAAGTAATGCTAAGGGGGAAATAATACTGGGTAGTAGTAAGCACTCTCCAGAAGAATAATAGGATCATGACTCAGGATCATGACTTGTTCTGGCGTCAGATGTGGACCAATGAAATGGCAAAAGTGTGCATTAGGACATGGTAATGCACAGAAAGAGCAAGAGGGCACCAAAGGAGATGTAAGTGGCTCCAAGGGATACCAAGAGCAATTTATTATCAAAAGATGTTCAACTTACTTTAAAAAACCAACAGTAAATGAAACATTGTCCAAATGTTCTCAGGGGAAGGAGAAGGACAGATGGCAAACAGACCCAATAGCTCCCTGGAAAGGCTGGAAATTGCTCATGGAAAAGGCAATGACGAAAGAGCAGGTGATGAAAAAGTGGTGCATCTGAAGGCAGACTGAGCTTCATGAGCAGATGGGGTATTGGGTACCTGCTGGCAGAGACTGAAGGCACACTTTCAGCAACTGTTTCCCAAGTAAAGTGGATCAGATCTTGCCCACATTGTGCACAAAGTGAACAGGGAATGTCCCTGTGGTGCCTACACGTTATGTGATCCTGTGAGGCTGCCATGAACTCCAATGCAGTGTGGGGGTCATGAGGCCAGCCTTTGATCACTGAGAATTGAACTGTCTTTTAAATTCCTTCTCACTAAATCCCCACTTTGGAAAAATTGAGAGCAAATTACTGGAAAAATATTTTGTATCTTTTAAAAGAAAAAAAGTACCAGCAGCTGCACAAAGAGTGTATTTGGTTTTTAAGGTCAGGTTTTTGTAGTGATAGGGAGCTACAGAGGTGGCTTCTGTAAGAAGCTGCCAGAAACTTCCCTCATGTCTGACAGAGCCAATGCCAGCCAGTTCCAGGATGGATGCTTGGCTGCCCAAGGTTGAGCCCATCGGTGATACTGGTAGTCACTCTGAGATAATTTATTTAAGAATGAGGAAAAAAGCTTCTGCAGAGCAGCAGCAGAGAGAGGAGTGAGGATACATGAGAGGAGCAGCCCTGCTGACATCCAGGTCAGTGCAGAAGAAGAGGCAGGTGCTGGAGCTGAGGTTCCCCTGCAGCCCTGGTGATGGCCATGGTGAAGGAGCTGTCTCCCTGCAGCACATGGAGGTGCACAGGGGAGCAGAGATCCACCTGCAGCTCCTGGAGGCCCCCTTGCTGGAAGAGGTGCATGTCCAAAGGAGGCTGTGATCCTGTGGGAAACCCACACGGGAGCAGGTTTGTTGTCAGGACTTCTGACCCCTAAGGGAAAAGTCTGTCTTTCCTCAGCTATAAAGCAAATTTAAAACTTCCAATGTTTTTGGAACTGCAATTTGCAGTTTCTAAGGAAGGTGGTGAAAAAAACATCCAAAATAGGTGGATGTATAAACTGTTGGGAGACCTCTGTGCTCTAGTACTCAGAAAGAACTTCTTCTAGTCTCCATGTAGATTTGACTGGCAAACCTTGGATCATCTTCAGTAACACCATGAGCTGGGGCAGAAGGAATGAAAGTATAACCAGGTAAGTGGAATTTTCAGAAGAGAGCCTGTAGTGTTTTAACACTGGCCAATTGCTGAATATGTTATTAGCCTTGGCTTTGTTATTGCAAACATCTGAAACAATTGTTATCAAGGTTTCAAAATATGTGGGTATATGGAAGGAAAAATGGCAACTTGACATCTGGGAAAGCTCTAAGCAGCTTCTTCCTTCTTTGAGAATTAGGCATCAGATTGAATCAAGTTGGAATTACTGTCTTTTTAGTTATCTCCATGCTAACAGCTTCCCAAGCCTCCCTGAATCTAGCAGAAAATGGAAAAATCTAAATCACAGAAAAGGACTAGAAACCACTTCCCCTCATGCTCTAATTATATTGTAAAAATGGGAAACATTTTTTATTTTTATTTTCTAAGAAGTGCTTTTCAGTGCAATCGATGCCTCTGTCTTGGAGTGGTTTTGTGCATTATCAGGGCACTATCACTCACTAACGGATGGAAACCATAGGAGTTATTTCCATCTGTTACGGGAAAGGAAAATAATTTTGCCTTTAAGTGGTGCAGCATGGGAAAATAACCAAGCTTACATTTTTTTCAGGCGTATTTTCATTGGTGGGTTTTGATGTGAGGTTGAAGAATGTTGGGGTGAGAAGCGCTGTGCTCATTGCTGGCCTGCAGTGGCCACAGATGTTGTACAGAAGAGCTGCTCACCTTTCTGTGGGGGCATTCCTGTTGGTGGCCTCTGAGATGGGGAGTGAGAACGAGTGGTTATCACGTAGGCAACCAAATGCATCATGTGTTTTTTTCCAGCTCTGTCCTACCATTTAATGCACCTATAGAATGGACATGGCCAAAATCCAAAACTATGCTTCTACCAAAGCATCCACTGAAAAGCGGTCTATCAAAAGCCATCAAAGCAAATGCTACATGAAAGCAAAATTCTGTGGAGACATTTCAGTGCTGCCAATACATTTGTGGCTAGTTTGGGAGATTATATCAAGTTAAACCAAACTTTCTCCTATAGTAGGTCAGGTGCCCTTTAAATCAGGGCACATCATAAGTGTGATATGCCTTGACAGAAGATGTTGTGATGCTGCCCCAGGTGACAGATTCAGGATCAAGTCAAGAATGATAGCACAGGTTAGACTATTGTTAAAAATACAGAATAGCATAGAACAGAACAGGCTAGTTCAGTTTGAAGGGACCTACAATAATCATCTGGGCCAACTGTCTGACTACTTCAGGGCTGACCAAAAGCTAAAGCATGTTGTTAAGGTCATTGTCCAAATGCCTCTTAACCACTGACCACTTCTTGTTTGGCTGCTGTCTTGGTAAGGAAATGCTTCCTAACATCCAGTCTGGACCTCCCTTGGTGTAACACTGAACCATTCCCACATTTCCTGTCACTGGGTACTAGGCAAAAGAGCTCAGCACCTCCCTTTCCACTTCCCCTCCTCAGGAAGCTGTAGAGAGCAAGGAGGTCACCCTCCAGCCTCCTTTTCTCTAAACTAGACAAACTCAAAGCCACTCCTTACTGGATATGCCTTCCTTATGTGTCTTTATTCGAAAAATAAAATAAAAAGAGTAGTTACCAAGAGTTTGCTGGCAACTGTCAAACTGGAAGGGCTTTAGAGATCCATCTTTAAGGATCCATCTTCACAGTCTAATCACAACTTCAAATTTCTGTTATTAAATTTGACACATTACATAGCAACTAGCATGCTATTTAATTTGTGGCGCCAAATTACAAGAACTTTGACAGCAGTGATTCCAGCATGATCTCTTGAACTGGAGAGAAGATCTGAAATCAGGGAGATAAAGTTTGATAAAAGACAGGTGAACACTTAGCACTTCAGAAGTTGAATTCCCAATGGATTCTAGCTGGACAGAATTAAAAACCTTGTGAACATGTGAGCTATGATCTTTATATGAATGGAAAATAACTGAGCAGTACTTCAGAAAAACATGTGGGGGTTGTAGAAGAACACAGACTGAATGTGAGCTGTCAGTGTGATCCTGCTGTAAAAACAAGGCAGGACTCAGAGATGTTTCAACAGCATCATTGTCTGTCTTCTACCTAGTGTTTCTGAAGAAGCAAAGGAAAGAAACTGTCATTCAGGAGGAAGAATGTAATATGTTGCTTGGAAAATTTATCCTCTTATCTCCATTAAATGTAAAATTTCCCTCCTCCCAAGATCAGATGATGATGGGATTTCTTTGGCTTACAGAGGTTGGACTGAATAAATTAAGGATGTCTTCACATTTCTCCAATCCTTCCATATAAAATCACAAGAATCCTATAAAAAATCATGTGTACAATAAAAATAAATGCAAACCTGCATCTTTAGAGCGCAGATACTTAAATAGTCACAGGAAAACCGCACCAACACAGGACACTTTGAAGGACACTTTGTCCTGTAGACTTTCTGAGTCAAGACCAAACAGAATTTATCTTTGGCTCCAGCTGAACATTCTGGTCTTCCTGCAGTGGGGATTTCTTCAGAACCAAGTGCAAGGATAACAGCTTGTGCTGTGTGTACGTTCCCTGGCAGATCAAACTTTTCTGTGTACAAAAATGGCAGGTTTGTGGCACTTCAGCTGTGAGGGTATTTTTTGATCGTATACATTTTTTTCTGGACCACTGTGCTAAAGATGTTTTCCTTGGTTGGCATTACATAGATATAGTGATGAGGCAGAGCAGGAATTCCTGTGACACTTACATTTTGTGTTTTGCCTAGCAATGGAGAATTTGCCTCTTTTGATAGCAGTGATAAACCTTAAAAAAAACCCCACAGCCACTTCAGTGTAAGCTGCAGAAAAGCAGGGTGCAGACCTGTGTCTTGAGGTGGGGAAGAGCTATGAATCAATACCTTCCTTGAGAACCAGACCTGCGAGGCTCCTAGGCACGGTGCAGGAGCAGTAGGGTGCTCTCAGTGACATCACCTGTGCTGCTTTACAATATTACTCCGGTACCAGCCCCAGCAGCTGATGTCAGTGTCTTGGATCTGCTTTTCACCTGAGGTATGGTATTCCACATCTCAGTCTGGATGAAAATCTGGGATGTAGTTTAGGTTTGCTGGCTGAAGTAAGCTTTGAGTCCTTGTTGGCTGTGCTGACACTTAAGTCAACCTGCAAATGTGAACAATCCATATTTAGCAGGTGAGGCATTTCTGTTAAAATTTATGAGCCTCTTTAAGCTCCCAGCCCATTCAAAATTACTGGATTGCTTCACCTTTTCTAATGTGAAGCCATGAAAAGACATTGGCATCATCATCTAGAACGTCGTCCCTGTCAAACCAAGAAAGAGACAGCGACAGATACCCCAAACAGACTCTTTGGGGTCTTGCATCAGCCAACCTGTGGTGTAAACATTTCTGCTCCAGCCAAGCAAAGATGTGTCTGCTGAGGTCAGCTCTGGGTTCAGCCCTTGGTGTGCCATTCTAGGATGGCAAAACCCATGCAGGGCACCTCCCAAAATCCTCTTGTTTTTCAGGGAGGCAAGGGCTCTCCCTCGTTGCCACAAGAGGGCTCTGGGAAATAAACAAGCAGATGTGCCCTTCTAGTTTGGCCCTTTAAGCTGCACTACACAATTGCAGAAGTCTGTAGAAAGGCAGCTGAGACTAGGTTGGCTTGGAGCAATATATTGGCAAAGGTCTGGAATAATCCACCAATATTAAACCTGCTGAATGTCCACACAGCTGTTGCGTGTCAGGACAGTAGAAGAATCAGAGCAGCTTGAGTGAGACAAGGGAATCAAACAGAGTGCTGCAAACAGGGGCTGTACACAGGAAATTTAGAAGAAACCGTCCAGGGTGAAGACCCTGCTGTTTGTTCTGCAGTGGGCTGGCTGCAGTTCTCCATTTCCACACCTGAGCCATGTCTCAGAAGTTTTATGTTCACAGCCCAGACAGCAAGGCCAAATGTGTCCTGGTGCCTTTTCTCCTGGAGGCTGGTTTCACAGGGCAGCCAGGGCCCAGATGGATGTCTGGCCAAACTGGGCTTCCTCACCACGGCAGGACAGTGTGCTGGAGGATGAGATTTACACACCCATGGAGAAGAGGCTTACACCTGAGTGACAGGAGAATGGGCTAGGACAGGAGGGAAGTGTACACCAAGTGCCATTTTAGCAGTACGAGTTTGGGAGGGGAAAATGTGTATTTCCTTTCCCAACTTCCCACTCTAAAAGTAGCAGAAAGTTTGATTAGATAAGTGATTAAAGTGTACGCATGTCGCTCTCCTTCCTGTTTCTTGAAAACAGCAGAAGATATAATGAGGTAGTAAATTTGGCACTTAGGTGGAGTATTGAAATCAAAGACAACAAGGCCTTTTTCTCATTTCTCTGCATTGTAATTTAGTTTAGTTCACTTATTCTGTAGTAATTTAAGTAAATGACTGGGAAATTATGAGCTCTTTGCTGCACACCATGTTGTGATGATGAATTCATTCAGCTTTTTCTTAAATGTCACAGATGGTTACAAATGAAAGCCCAGAATGAGGTGGACTCACTCACTAGAGGCAGGCTGAAGGGGAGAGGAGGAATTCCCCTCATTTTAGTATTTCCTCTTTTCTCAAACCCTCTAAGCAGATGTTTTTGGGGGAAATACCAACCAAATAGGATGATGTGATCAAAGATGCCCATGGATGAAGAATTGTTCAAGAAAAGCTCTGCTGTTATGTCCCAAACTAGTATCATGAATAAAGCCATGGGATGGAGGCAGGAGGGAGAAGCAGGGAGTCTAGGACACAAGACATGTTGTTATCTAGGTCTGGATCTTAAGACATCAGGAGGTGTTTGAAGCAGCAAAGGGACAGACCATATCTCAGCAGGAAGATCAGCAGTAGGATGAGGCCTCTTTCAATTGCCATGGAAGTTAGTGGGAAGGTTTCCACTGAGTAATGCTGCTTGTTTGTGTCACCTACAGTATGAAACCTGTACGGTTGGAAGGAAGCCATTCTCATGACTTGGAAAACTAACCACAGAATCACCATCTGCTTCAGAGTAGGGACCTTCCCCTTCAGAGAGATGGCCTTTGGGAGACCTTGTTAAGGGGCAGGTTGGTGAGAAGAAGAGACAGGTTAACTCTTCAGCATTTCAGCATCCTGTGTCATCCTGAGAGCTGTGTTAAATTGCTCCCTTCTCCCTTCTCTGAGGTTTTCCTGTGGCTAATTAATTACAGAGAGAATTCAGAGCCCTTTGTGGGTAGTTTGTCAACTTTGCGCTATGAGTCAAGAGGAGTGCACCTCAACAAGTTCTGGAATGTGGGTTGGGCTCCATGAGGCATTCCCAAATTTGGTAGTTTATCTGGATTTGTCTGGGACACCTTGCATCCTCTCTGTGTGGCCAATCCATCTTGCTTTCGAGGCAGCACATACCGTGGAACATGCAGCAAGCAAAGAGGGTGGTAGCAGCCATCCCAGGGACATTGAGTTTTTCTTGAATTCACCAAATTGATGCAATGTTATCATACCTTTCCTCCAGCTTGCCATTGATGTCATAAACAGCAGCAATGAACAGAATAAATCAGAATGAAATCCTTCCTTTCCTATTTTATATATAATAAAAATGGTGACAAGATTATGAAAACCCAGACAACATAAACATTCTCCTTTCTTCTTAATAACCAAGAGACTGAAGAGATAGCTAAGTACAAATATACCTTTGACCTCCAGACTTCACAGTTAAGCCCAAACTTACACAAAATATTAGCCCAGAAAAAGCCATGTCCTTCCAAACAATAGGCACATTTTTTGGCATGACATGGGTTCATCTCCTTACCATCTCTTCAGAGGCCACTTCTCCAGGAAGGGTTTCCTCCTGCTTCTGTATAATCTTGTGGCTCAGGCTCATGGCATTACCACTGGGGAAAATCAAAATACTCAGTGTTCAGCTTGCAGGGGTTTGGTCATAGCTTACCAAGTATCCCCCGAGGAGAGGCTGTCTTATTTGAAAAACCTCAGGTCTGTGGGCAAGCTCAGGTTGTTTCAGCAGGAACTGCTCTTATTTGTGGTTTATTACTATGCAGTGAGCTGGAAGAAATTATGAAACTACTTCAGTGACCAATCATACAGCTCAATAACATGTGCACTGGCACTCAGATGAAGTTGAGGGTCCACTGGCAGACACAGATCCAGCAGATACTGGGCTGAAGAAAAAGATAGTTTTGTAGATAATTCACAAGCAGCAAATTGGTGAAATTATGCCTTAAGGAATTCAGCAAGCCCCATTTCTTGTCTTCCTGATTACTTAAACAGTGCAGTCCATGTTTCATGTGTTTGCCTTCTGCCCTGCTTACAACATTGCGTAAATCCACCTGTGTGAAACAGTCTTGAAACAGAAATGGAAAAGATTCATAAGAAATTCGAATTAAATAGCTGGTGTATGAAGGAAAGAACAATGTTTAAAGATCAGTGTAAGGGCCTCAGGAGTATTTGTCATTCGAGGCCTTCTGTAATTTGGTGCAGTATATAGCAATACTTTTCTTAGTGATTTTTTTGGATGTGTTCCCACGTTAAAATTGTGTGTTAAATCTTGGACCTCTAAATCACAAACAGGAGAGAGAGGTGTTAATGGGAGGACCTTAGTAACCACAGGCTTAAAACAAGGAAGAAATTTTGTTTGTTTGTACCAGCTGTCAGCTTCCAGGCTATCAATCGTAGGATTTATTTGCTAACCCTGACCAGCTCTCTGAGCAGACTTCAGTTGACAGTCACAGCTGGTTTGGGCTAGTTATGGATGCTCTGCTTGCCCACAACAGGGCTAGAATAAAAACCCAGTCTCTGTATCCTCTTGGTTGCTCTTTCTCCATGACTGAGCCTTCTGACAGGAAGGCAAGACTGTTCCATCTTTTCCAGACTTGATTCATAGTTGGATCCTGGAGTCTGCAAGACAGATCCCTGGGACTTCTCTCTTGAGAATGCAAGTGTGATAATCACTGGGGGAACAAGAGCACAAGACTTGGACTAAAACACCAGCAGGAGATGTTGATGCTGGTGTACATGGAATGGTGGTAGGTAGTGAAATGTACAAGTGCAGAAACTCATATCTGAATCTTGAACCTAGCTTCCTGTTTCCTTTTCAAAAGCTATGAATTAAATGGCATCATCAGTGGCCTCATATTCAGCTTCTGCTTTTCCTAACCTATCAAGAAGATCGGATGGGAGCTTGAATGTGTAAACAATCCATATGCTAGGAGAAGACTGTGAACATGTGTTGGGCTTACTTTCCTGGTGCATAATTATTACAGATACTTAAGTACCAGAAAGGTTGCACAATACCTTAATTACTGTGTTTAGATGCAGCCTGTTCAATGTAGGAGTCATACTCTCTGGCTCTACTTTCTCTTCAAGGTGTAATTTGAACAGTCATTGCTGAGATACATGGGTGGCCAGCATGCACTGAAGTTTTCAATACGGCTCAAACAGATCAAAAATGGGCACTTTTTGTCCTGCTTTTCAAGATGCAGCATGTTGTGAGCTTGTGGCCTGTTGTGTAAAAGTTGCCAATCCTTTGAAGTAGAAAAAGGGGAAATTCATATCCATGTGCGATGGAGATTCAGTGATTCCTCTTATAGGCACCTTTTGGTTGTTTCCTCTTAGTATCTGAAACATATGTGCTTCTGCACATACTTGAACTACCAAATCTGATTGGTATCCAGATTGTTCAGGGAGTAGAAGAAATTTTCAGATGAATCTGAGCAAGATTCTAAGATGGTGCACTACAAATGTGTTTGGTACCTGGTGGTACACCTCAGTTGACTGAAAGCTTGAATGAAATTAAAACAAAACAAAAGAGACAGGAGATTGATTCAGTTTCACATAAATCTCATGATGCAGGTCCAGGAGAGGGGGATCATTCTACCTGACTTCAGGGGTCTGCAGTCTAAGGTTACTGCTTGGTGCCTACCTAACTATTGGTGAGAAGGGGGCATTGTAGGATGTGGTGTCTGTAAACTTCCATCTTTTCAGGGACTTGCCTCACCCCAACATGAAATCTGTTGTAGATGAAGAATTTACTGTCCTTGTCCTTTCTCATCACTGTCCTCAAAAAAATTAAATATATAAACCAAAGAATCTCATCCCTGTTTCAGTCTTCTAACTCAGCACTAGGGCTGCAGAAGCGTTTGAGGATGCTGAAAGAAGATGAATCTCAGGTGGCTTCTCACTTAGCCTTGGGGAGCAGCTGGTCAGAGCCAGGTCTGAGGAATTTGGGCAGGGGGATCAGTAGACAAAATAGAATGGAAATGAGCTGTGGCAAACAATTCCTAATAGAGGTACCTGTGAATGGAGAACCTCTGTTGGACCTTGAGGACTTATTCCAGCTTCTCCCAGTCATGCCAATGCTCTCAGTCACAAGAATATTCAGCCATCCCTTAAGCTCATTCAGAAGAACTTAACACCTACAGTTTTGTTGCTGTCTTGGAGACAGTCCATACTCAGGATCCCAAAGTGGGCCCCTTCTTAGACCACAGATAGGTTAATTAGGTCTGATTTCCTTTGGGGCCCCTCACTAGGAACATGTCTTCTAGACCCTACTGCATGGCATAGGCCTAAACAAAACATTGGTGTCTCAGCTCATCTAATGCTGTTTGCTTAGCTGGCTCTTCCCTCAGCTGTTTTTTTTTTTTTTTTCCCCTAGCTGAATGAATAAACAAAGCCACCCAGTTTAAATACCTGTGTTACAATTTTTATCTGAGCAGGAGAACATTTCCCAGTAGCTACAGCCACGTGCATAACACTAAGGACCTGTGGCAATTAGCAAGTGCAGGGAGAGAATATTGGGTCATGTTGAGGCAGGTTTTTCAGTAATTGTATAGGGGCAACAATTAGAAGAGGCAGGAGGCTCATTAGGTACTCTAATCCCCCAGAGTAGGCAGTGGATTGCAGAACAGCCTTCCAGTCCAAATGATTGCTCATAGCTCATGGTGTGCCTGAAGAACAGTGCAAAAAAAAAATTCACTGTCTTCTGAAAGACAGCTTGTGTGGGTGCACATCAGTGATGGGGCTGGAGGAAGCAGTGTGGGTTCTCTGACTCTTTTAGTCATAACTCTCAGCTTCTGCAAAGCAAAGGGATCCTGGTGAAAGACTACCATCAGCCTTCCTTGATGATTTCATTTGTTCCTCTTCCCCTTGTACCCTCGTCCCCAGCTCTTTGCCCTGTGAAGACATTCACAAACTCAGTGCTGGCAGCTCTCGCAAGCAGGGCAGGGGAAGTCAACTGGGACATGAGAAGAAGCAGATGATGTTCAAGGAGGCGCTGAGGGAGCTGGGTATGCTCAATCTGGAGAAGAGAAAGATGTGTGTATGGGAGGGATCTAGCTGCTATCCATCTCTGCTGAATGGGGAATTACAAGAAAGACAGAGTCAGATTCTCCTTCATGTTTAACAAGAACAAGTGTCTCAGCTCTTCAGCTTCTCTGCTCCTATGGCATGTGCTCCAGGCCCTGACCATCTTGGTGGCCTCTGCCAGACTTGCTCCAGTTTATTCCAACTTCTCTTGCACTCAAGAGACTCAAGTCTTGACACAGCAGTTTGGATGCACCTTTGTAAGTGTGAAGCAGAGAGGAATAATAATTTCTCTCAGTCTGCTGGATGTGCTTTAGCTAATGTTAACTGGGGAGCAGTTGGGCTTCATCGTTGTGGAAGCACACTGCTGACTCACATTCAATGTCTTGTTTGTCAAGACCCTCAGGCCCTTTTCTGCCGAGCTACTTCCCAGTTATCCAGTCCCCAGCCTGTCCTGGTGCAAAAGGCCACTTCATCCCAGGTGTAGGAGTCTGCCCTTGCCTTGGTTAAACTTTGTGAGGTTCCTTCTGGCACAATATTCCAGCCCACTGCACTCCCCCTGAATCACAGCCCTGCATTCCTGTCAACGTCGGCTCCTTCCCCCAGTTTGGAGTCATCCTTGAAACTGGAGAGAGAATGCTCAGTCTCGTAAATCCAGCTGATGTACGAGATGCCTTATGTATTATTAACCCCTAAAAATTGAGATCTAAAAGAGGTAACAATTACCTTCAGAACAAACTCCAGTTTTTTTCATGAAGTGGGAAGAAATATCTATCTTCTGGACATATTTTAAGTAAAGTATTAAGATTTTTTTAGAGCCACAGGATCCTGGGCCCTCAGGGTTTCAGATGTTGTAGGAAATACCAAGAGACCTCATTACATGTTAACAATTAAGCTTATAGTTTAACTACATGCCTTTTGCTATTTTCTGGTTTTATAGTCATCTGCTCTTTGTGGGATTGCTATATATCCCAAATATATTGCACATGGGCTACAGTGATGTGCAGTAGGGTCACAGGAAGGTGAAAGCTGTTTACTATGCCTCTGCCCTGACCAGAACTGGTTCCTGTGATTTTCACAGGAAGGGCATTTTTTTCTCAATGGAAGAGCTTTCTGGAGAGTGTCAGTGCTGCTATTTTGAAGCTCCAGTTCCTGGGGATCTTTGGTCTCTTTTTTCTGAAAGAGTCTAGTATCACCAATGGACTTGTTCATATCCCTCTGCAAAAGTGAGATGCTTGTTCATCATTAAGTTAATGAAGGATACACCACCAAGGACACTCCAAAAAGAATTGTGTTTGCATGTCCTGAGATATGCTTTGTCAGTGTCTGAGGCACTGACCATAATTAGGACTGCTGCAGGAAAAAGGCCAGCAGAGCAGTGCTGGAAAGAAAGATGTGAAACACACATTGCTTGAACATTGGAGGCTGACTGCAGCTAAGTATGGAGGATGATCATGCATCTGTGGATGCTAGCAAGTTTCCCAAGTGTCCAGCTGGTGTGTCTTGGCTGGAGTTAAACAGACAATCAAATGTGGAGTCAGGAAGGGATTTGAAGTAAAATTGGATAGCAAAAGCAGGGCTGGGTTAGTTGTTGTTTTGCTTTCTGCTACAGGTCTGTTTACTAGGCACCCATGGGAATTCCACTTAGCAAATTTCTCTCCCTTGCAGGCACTGAGGACACTGGCAAAAACCTTCCTCTTGCTGTCCTCCTGGAGTAGGGATTTTTGTTTCTTTTGGGGTGGGTCCATTTGGTAGACAATCTTAAGCTTGCTTAAGAGCATTGGAATTGCTCTGTAGCCACCTGCTGTACATTCTACATCCAACCAGGCAGTGCATATCAGACTCCTGTATCATGGACAAGTGCAGCTCTTCTGAATCAAGTTCCACCAGAAAAAGTTGTGTCTTAGGCCATCCCCAAGACTAAGCTACCAAGATCCACTTGCTGAGGCCAATCCTTGCTGAGCTGCTGCAGCAGGAGCAAGAAGTACTGTTTGCTCCTTCACATGCACATAACCTATCAGCAAAATTCTGTCCTGGGCTCTAGACCATTTCACAGCTGTCTGCTGACCTGATAGGAATGAAAATTTTAATGGCTTCTAGAACAGATCTTCTCCCAGATTTGGTCCAGATGGAGCGAAAAATATGTTGGAGCACCTGTAAGCCCCTGTATATCAGAAGAGAAACACATATGCCACAAAGTTTCCAGACTGACAGCTCCCGGGCTCTCTGCACACCCGCACTGCCACAAAAAGAAAGGTTCAGATGCTTCTTTGAAAGGCAAACAGGTATATGGCAGACTCCATCTTGTGTAATACCTAATAGAAAGTCTGAGCCACCTCCCAAAAGATGAGTGTCATGTCTCCCCACCTTTGATAAAACATTGTTGACAAATAGCAGGTTTGCCATAATTAGAAGCATAATAACTAGGAAGTGCAGCTCAGAACCAATTCAGGCGTCTAACTCTCTCCAGCTGCTATTAAAGCTGATGTCTCAGGCAATCAACTGCAAATGGGTATTATTTTCTAATTGAATCCACAGCTCCCTACATGTGAGATGTGAATGAATGAAGTAAACACACGTGCAGCCAGCAAGTCTCACTGTCACCCCTTCAGTGCCGCTAACGTGGTCTTCGGTCATCCCAAAAGCTGAAGGGCCTTCACTACAGTTTTGCAGAGGCCTCAGGGTCCAACACTGTTTAGCCAGGGAAATTACATCTGCTTTGCTTCTGATGTTTTGATTAAGGACCTTCTTAAAGCTGCATGGATATTCTGCAGGAACAGAGGACTTTGAAACACACACCCACGGTGAATATCTGCACACCATGCAAAAGGGCTGAGCTAGGAACTATGAAATAGCTAATCCAGCTTGATAAATCACTCCACCTGCTTTATCTGGTCTTGGCTCCAGCCTTCGTTCTGGTGGAGGCTGTCCTGTCTTGCCAAAACCCTGTCAGAAAGGAACTTGCAAGAGATGCTGCAGTGCTAAAGTCCCAGACTGAGCACTGTGGGAACAGTAGCAGCACCAGACTGGCCTGTCCCTGTTGGAGTGCCACAGACATACCCCACAAGAAGTCTGCCTGTCCCTTCTGTATGTGTGAATGGACGGAGGTGTTTTTTTCTTCGCTCCTGGTAGAGCTGTGATGCCTGTGTGGATGGAGGTCTGTAGGATTGGTATGCCCTGAGTCCTGCAGGTGCCTTATCCTTTCTGGGAGTGGTTTAGAGCACAGGAACCATGTCTCCTGTAAAATAGCAATGTTCAACCAGAACACAAGGAAGGAAGAAGATTTTCTTGGAATTACGTGGCAGGGCAGCTTCTGAGTTTTCATACATTGTGGGCCTTCCTCCCTTCTTTCAGCCTGGATTTGTCCATTGTCCATGTCCAACCTCTAGATTCTGTTTTGTGTTTGCCTATAAAATCATAAATCTCAAGTGAAACCTCCATTCAATATATTTGCATGTAGAGGTGTGTGGTCTCTTTCTAAGCTAAACAGATGAGCCTCATCCACCTCCCACTGAGAGAGAGTCTATCCAGCCTGCATCCTACCAATCTTGCCACTTTCCACCTCAGTGCTTTCTGTGAGTCAGCAAGCAGTGTGTGACTCAGTGAAAATACAGGTAGGGCAAAACAGCCATGAACTAAATTCAGTGCTTGCTAAAGAACGTGCAGGTGTTATTCTGGGGATCAACAAACATTCTAATGATGATACTGGGTGGATTCTGGCCAGAAAGGTGTGTTGTGCTGAAGGAAGGTGGGAGGAGAGCCTGGGAGCAATGAAGCAGAATTTGGAAAGAAGAGTTGGTTCCACAGAGAGACAGCTCGTCAGGATTCACAGCAGAGCAACAAGAAGAGCTATGGGAGGAGGACTTAGTCTACGGTACCCCTAAGTGGGAGAGCTGCATGTGGTGGTGGCAAGTACAGTAACTTGTCCCTTGGAGTTGCCCTCTCCAGATCAGCTGTAATGTGCTCCCATTGCTTTGAAATGTCAGAAATACCTAGAAGCAGACCAGCTCCTAGGGTACCATGGGCCTGGCAGGCTCATTCAAGTCAAAACACAAGGTGCCCTGTAAGCAGTGAGCAGAGCTTGAAAAATCTGCAGGAAGACAAGAAAGTTAAGATAGAGAAAGACATACAGAAATGTCTGCTTTGTTGAGATCCTGATGTAAAAGACCTGATGCAATCCCCTCAGAAGAGTTCCTGTTCCTCCTGGCTTGTGTGAGTGTTTCCTCAATGCATGAGACATACATTCAGAGGGCAACACCACTCCCTCCCCTACCCTTCCCATGCCCAGGAGCACTTCTGACCGTGAGAAAGTTCTGACATGCAAAGAAGACTCCTGTAACAACGCCTTGCTTGCTGTCAGCTGAAAGCAAGTGACACCCTCTCTAATGACTAGTTTCAGAAAGAAAGCAAATACACAAGGATGCGCTCACCTGTCCCAGGTGATCACTGCTGTCTCCCACGGGTGAAATTGCTGGGGCTTTTCAACACATGTGTTGCTGGCTCTATCACCAAGGTGAGGTCACATCCTAGCTGGGGGATCAGAGGGGCGTGAGGGACCTTCATCCTGGCAAATGCTGCTCTGAACATTGTGCATCTGGACATTGCTGTGTAGTACAGGGATATTTACCAAAGACTTCCCAGTTCTTTGGCAGGAGGGTACAAAATCCCTTAAAGATTATCCACCAGTGAGGAATGGAGCAAAATGTAGCTTCAAATCTTTCTTTTTCCATGTTTCTTGAAGTTGCTTCCCCACAGACTAGAGGCAGTACCGAAGACCCTACTGCCACCTTTGCTTCCTGTCCCTTCCATACTTGGAGAATTGCCCATGGGAGCCTCTGGCTGGCAGAAGCAGAGAGAGCCACGTTGCACATGTGAGGGTGGTTTGGTAGCCTGGCTTGGAGCATCCAGAGGGAGTGTCTGCCTCTGTCGATAGCATTTCCAAAGAAAGGAGCCAAATCCACCCACATGGGTCACGGAGACTGTCTCTCTGCCACATGCCTTCCCTCTCGCCCAGCCCTGGCAGGGCCCTGTTGTTCCTCACGTGTTGCCCTGCATGCGGAGGAGACCCGCCAATGCCTGCCAAGCTCCATGGCCCATGGATCTGCTTTAAGATCCAAAATATCTGCCCCATCCAGGAATTCTGGGGGTAGGACTGGGATTCGTACTTTGATTTGGTTTGACGGGAGGAGTGAGGATTGTAAAGTCAATCAGAAACCTGCAGATGCCAAAAACGGGATCGAGAGGATATATTAAAAAAACAGTAATATGTAGGATCGTGGCTCATGGAAAATACAAAATAGAAGGGGGCCTTCTTGTCAAATTTTGTGGGTTTTTTTTCTGTTCTTTAGACTTCCCATGTTTGTTTTCCCCATGGCCACTGCTTTGTAATTCTCTGCAGAAGTAAAAGCTTCGCCATTTCAGCAACCCCTCCAGACGTGTCAGCCTTTGCTCCATCCTCAGGGGCTGGTAGGCACTTAGAAAACTGAGAGAGAGCCCAGAGTGAATGCCAAACAGCTGACTTCCTATGTTTATTCATCTTCTCAAAACCTGAGGCTTTTAAAGAGATTTTCCTTCAACTCCTCCGGAGATCCCCATGTGGCTTTTCTTGCTTTGGGTGTGAGTAAAACTCTTCTTTTAGGCCGGGTGTATATACTTTGAAGCTAAACCAATAATTACCTTAAAGGTTTAAAGTGCTGCTCTTATTTCTGCAGAGGGGGCCACACATATGCGCAGGGGCAGTCAGGAGTGTGGGTCAGAACAGAGACACAGAAGGTGCCAGGAGAAGCAGTGGGATCATTTACAGCAGCAATGTCTCTCACTCCCTTAGATCCAGGTCCAGTAATGTCCTTAACTATGAGTTTAAATTTGAGCATCTGGGTCAATTAAAGACAAACCCATGCTCTAATGAGGGGCAAACCCTGTCCCAGCAGAGCTTGCAGTGGCAAGTCACATTGCTCTCTGCTTTCCAGAGAAATCAGCACACAGGGCAAGAAAATCCTCAGTATCAGAGGTCAAAACTGTGTAAGATCTCAGCAGCCCTGGTTTTTAGTGTAATTTGGCCGCGGAAATACCAGTGAAAAGGTGAGGAACTGCTGAGCATGACATCCAGGGTCTGTCCACTGCTTCCTCCACCTTTGATATATCAGCTATCATGGCAACTGGGAGCATTTGCTCAAGACTGGAAGAAAGCAAGTGCCACTTGTGTCCTCAGGAGGATATGGTGAGCTACAGGCCAGCCAGCCTCACCTCAACTAATCCTGGAAATAATTTCCAGGCTCATGAAGGACAACAAGGTGGTCAGGAGAAATCAGCACAGACTTACAAAGGAGAAATGGTGCTTAACTGACCCAACACCATTCTGCAATGAAGTGCAGGACAGAGCAAGGTGCTGTACCAGCTGTGAGCTGGGTTGTGTCACTTGTTTGTGTATTTGTATCTGTGTGCAATGCTTGGACCAGCCAGTGGTAGATCCCAAGGGATGAAATCTGAGAAGCTGGGATTGTTGGGCAGCTGCTTGCAAAGGGCTGGGTTTCCCCTCACTCTCAGTGAACATGGATGGGTCAGAGGAAATTTCATCTCCACTTTGCCTCCCCAACACCTTATTCCTGGGGCTGGGGCTTGGCTGCTGCTCTGACCTGTGCTCTGGCAGTGGCAGCAGTTCACCATGGGAAGTAGGGCAGTGCTTGGGGGTGCTTCCAGCCAGGTGGATTTCAGGAGAGCAGATTGGTAGGCATGTTCTTAGAGGATTTTAAAGGTGCCTACAAACTCATCAGTCAGCTCCCATGTGGCTGTTAATCTACATGAAAACAATCCAGCTTCTGTATCTCAGTGGGTTTGGTGCTACCATGGCAGTCTCTTCTTTCAAGCACCGCATCTGCATTCAGGGGCTTTCCTGAAAAGATGGCAGGTTTCTCAGCACTGGGATGGGGGAGAGAGAGAGAAAGCAAGAAACTGACCCTGGGTTTCCTCTGCCAGCCCCTTCCAGGCTGTGCAGGAGACCCAAGACATGCACACATCACAGACTGACACCAGATCTCACCTTTTATTTGGTGAAAAGGAAGAGAAACATCACACCAAGCAGAGGTTTAGCCTTCTTGCTGGGCAGAGAAGAACCACTCTTGCAGGTGAAGGAGTGATTTTCTTTCTGTCCATTTGTATCCTTCAAAACTTAGAAACCTTCCTGTTACCTCACATTAGGCAAACGCTCCTGTTTTTTTTTTGTTTTTGTTTTTGTTTTTGTTTTTGTTTTTTTTTTGTTTTTTGTTTTTTGTTTTTGTTTTTGTTTTTTTTGAAAGGTCCTTTCTTTTCAGGTACCCAGTCCCTGTGGAGCCATTAGCTGGGCATCCTGCACTTTTGCTCATTTCTTAGACAAGGTTTTGGGGCTAAATTATGGGTTCTGTGCTGCCCTGCCAGCAGCACAGTGGCACTGAACAGTGTTTGCCTGCAAATCATAGGGACTTGGATGGCACTTTATTTTATTTTTTACTTTTCTGGCTTTCAGTTGAGTCTAGTCAAAACAAGGATGCTGCTACCTATCCTGAATGCTGAGCTGGCTGCACAGACCTGATATTTCTCTGCTTCCTCTAGAGAATGTGATCTGGCAGTGGTGGTGCCTAAAGCCCATCAGCCAGAGAAAAGACAGTGCAAGAGACAGCTTTAGTAAAGCAGCCTGTGACCCACACTGCAGCCTGCTACAGAGGGGGAAGGTGTCCAACCCTACCACAGTTAGGATCACGTTCCTGTCTTTTCTTTCACAGGTACACTAGTGCACACACAGAAGCTTGTTGAACAGGAAACATTGTCCCTGGCAATGTCAGACTTGCCCCATCACCAAATGACAGCACATATGACCCACACACTCAATCCCATGCGTGCAATTCCAGAAAAGAATCCTGAATATTTCCAGTGGGAAGGAAATGTTGATACTAAAGCTCAAAGGCCAGAGATATTTTAGACAGAAATAAGGGTGTTTCAGAGCTGGATAGAACTATGCCATGAAAAAGTCATCAATTTTGACATTACCCTCACATTCCTAATTCTGAGGAAAAAAAGACAATGAAAGCCACATTGAACAATGTAGTCAGCTGGTCCCACATTTCTCAGCAGGCATCATTGTTTCCAGTCCTGGACTTCATCTTGAAGAGCTCAAGAATGTGAAAACATGCTGCAACTGACACCCCTGGGTAAAATAAAGAGGTGGCAGTACACCCCAGCATAGTTGGTCACTCCAGAGATAAGTCACCTGTAAAAAGGCAGTGGAAAGAAAGAAGCACATCTAATGCTATGCAATGGATAGTCTAGCTTTAAGGGGGTAATCTAGCTTTAAGGTGGGCTTAGGGATAAAATCCAAAGACAGTACTGGACTTGGTAAAGATCTTTAAGTAAATTTGCCCTGGCTTCTTTTAATTTGCTTTTACCCTGAGTGGGGGCAGTTACTGGTGTAGTCTCCTAGGGATTCATGAGGTGCAAATCTGTCCATGACTACTTTTTCAGCTACACCCAACCAGGCAAAAATAAAGGTGTGGGGTTCAGCCAGGCTCCCTTTAAAAATATCTGTCCCTTTTCACTTTAACACCCATGTTCCCTGTTTGTTGTCCACTGATGAGCATTCACCCATCTTCCTTCCCCAGCACTGGTTTTCTCTACATTGACCAAACTGTGCAAAACTTTGAGTCAAATTTGTCTGTTGTTACTGAGGTCATCCCACCCCCTGACCACTTTTGAGCTGAATCCTGGTTTTGAGCACATGTTACTTCTAAGGCAACCCAGCTGTTGTCCAGGTGCTTGAGGAACTGAAATGCCTTAACCAAAATGAAAAACAACTTGTTTGTTAAGAAGACATGCCATATTTTACTTAACACTTTCATGTAGCACCAAGATTTATTGCTGGAAGTCACCAGCCCACCATATCCATCTTCTTTGTCTCATTTTACATGTCAGGGTCTTTAATCTTATCAGGAGGGCAATTTGAGACAAAAATCTCAAGAGAGAGGTGGCAGAGCATATGAGTGGAGTCTTTCTGTAAAAGAACAGCAAGGCTTCATGTTCAGGGGAAACATCATTTTTCTGACAGTTGATTTTGGTATGAATCACAGCAAGCCTTTTTTGTTAAATTTTTCTATTCAGCTGTCCTGTGTCTGGCAGTGGTTTTCAACCATGTGCTAACCCAGTTTTGGATTTGGTGGAACTCTTGTGAACTAGGAACATTTCAGTTTTCTTAGTAAATACACATTTTTCAATGAAGCTGAGTAGCTCTCTACACATACCTGAGTTGTCATCAGCACACACAAACACACCCATGCACACTGATAATGCACAGGTACTCACACAGTAATTAGAGAGAGCTATTTCCAGATGCACAGAGGTTTATTATGAACAGTGAAAAATAAAATAAACAACTATTAAGAGCAACCCAGTAGAGCTCTATTAACTCTGCAGGAAATATTTGTCCATTCTGACAGAATGATAGGCTTATATTAAAGCTCAAGCCAGTCTGCTAATACAGTAATTTTGTTTCCACAGCTCACTTCATGATAATTTTAGGGCCAAAGTTTTGCTTCCTAGCTTTCATTTCCTGGTTTATTCAACCCCCTCCTTTGGGGTAGATGTAGGCAGTTCACAGGTTTGTAAAATTATAGGGGGTTTAGGAGGGAAGGGAGGTCTGGGGATCTCTCTGCCCTTTCTCTCACTCACACCCTCACAGCCAGGTCAGTTCTGATGGTGGATGCTCCCCAAGGATGGAGATGCCACCATGCCTCCAGTCCCCACTCCAGGACTGTCCTACTCTCCTGCAGCAGATTTATTTCCTCCTACCTTGTTGGTGTTTGCCTTGATGTTTTTCCCCTGATCTCAGCTGGCCTCTCAAGCATGTGCTGTTCCCTTTTCTTCTAGATCTAGCAACTGTGGCTGGGCTGCCTTTCACCTCCTTTCTCTAAAGTTTGGGGAGAGGAGCTATGAAGCTGTCATAGCACAAGGTAGATTGTAGTCCACATCTATGGGAAACAACAGAAGCAAGGAGTGGCAGAGAGACCACCACTGAAATCTGGTCAGTGGAGTGAAGATCTGAATCGAGGATGCATTTAATCTTCCAATTCTATCTGGGCAAGCTAAATTTTCCCATTTGGACAGCTCTGCATATAGCCTGATTTTTCTAAAATGTGAATCATCTAGGTACGCTTGTTAAAAATGAGGTCATTTAATTGAAATGCTAAATATGGCCTAGGATTTGATTTCTATTTTTACCACATCTCTGTTTAGGACAAATAACATTTTTCCTTCCTTTGATGGTGAGCAAAAGCTTGCTCAGGACATATTGTGGAGTTTTTCTATCACTTACCTGTTACCAGTGTGAAGTCTAGAACTGATAGAAAATTCACTGCTCTGTTTTTGTAAGCTCTCCATTTCTGTGCTGTTTTTTCAATACTTCAAGCCCAGGTTTTACCTTTGACTGTAAAAGAAACAAAAATGTATTAAAAAAAAATAAAAAAAAAAAAAAGGAAAAAGAATTGTGTACACTCAGACCTTCCTGCTTGACTGGACAGACCATATCTGGCAGATGGTGACCAAGGAGTCTGTGAAACCTGTTTTGGGAAAGGAAGCTGTGTGACTGTGTTTGTGACTCCTTTCTTGCTCACTCACTGAAAACACATCATCTTCTTGACACAGAAGGGCTGCCTTGGTGTGAAAAGCAGGGATGGCTCGTGTTGTATGGGGGGCTCTGTGCCCAGGGAGGGGGGAGAGCAGCTCAGCCTGAGCCAGACACACTTTCTGTCTGCTGACTCTCAAGAAGGAGCAAACAAAAGATCAGTAAAAGCTACAGGCATCTAACCCAGTGCCCTAGACATATGGGGAGAGAGGGGTATCATCAAATTAAACACTTCCAGCCCAGATCCTCAGCATTTTACTGAGACCTTTCATATCTGGCTAGATCACTGGCAGGACCAGGACTTGGACCTTAGCAGCTACCAAGTAGGAATTAACAAAATTACCCTCCAGGAGGAGATGGTCAGCAGGGTCTTGATGTCCTTGGATGTGGACAGATTTTTGGATTCAACAACAATTCAGGCCAAATGCTGACAGCTCACCTGGACAATGGTATTGGAGGAATCACAGGCCAAGTGTTGAAGATGGGTTTGCATAAGACTTAGGGTCTGGAGCATGTGCAACTTGCTTCCACAGCTGAATATTCTGAAATCAAACCAAGTTCTGGAACTCAGATAAAACCTGAGCATCTCATCTACTTGCTGGATGGACAATGGAGGGAGATGAGAGGACATGGACTTCCCTCCTGCCTAGGATTACAGTTACTCCCTTTTATCCAGGCTAGTTTTGTCTGCCCCTCTCAAGAAGGATCTCTCAGATAAAAGTGATTAAGACATTAAGACAAGACACTAAGTAAAAAAACACGCTGGAATAGCTAGAAAGAGCAGAAGACCAAAGTGCTGGAGATTTCTTCCGAGGCTCTAGAAGTGGTGCATGGACACCCAAGCTCCTCGTGACAAACCTGATCTCCTGCGCAGGAGTGCTGATGAACCCTCTTTCTTGGAAAGCAGAGACACTAAAACCATGGATCATGATGCATTTCTTCTATTCTCTTCTGCTCCGTGCATATTTCCCCCCGTCAATGTACCCTGTGTATAGCTCCTGCTGCTGTGATCACAGGCATCTGCAAATGTGCAGATGCAGATGAACAGCGAATCCAGCCCTGCTGCAGGTAACAGGAATTTCCACCCCAGCAACAGCAGCTTTATTAATTCACCAAATCACATTGGCTCAGGATTAATTACGCAAGCCATGATAGCACGCATGGACTCTACAAGCTTGTTAATGATTCATGTGCGTTTTAGCCTCCGGGGAGAAAAAATCAACATGAGGTAGGGGTGGTACCTTCAAATCAGAGGGGCAGTTCAGCCAAAATGGCATCACTTTCTGCCTCCTCCCATTAGCAATAGAACTTGCTCCTGGGGACTTCCATAGAGCTCACAGATATGCTCCAAGATAACAAGAATTTTTTTTTTCCTGTGCAATTTTGTTTGTAGTCTTATGTATACCTGCCTTTTTTCTTTACAGGCAGGAAGTCCTGTGTAGGTATGTGGTATTCCCAGGCCAATATTTCACAGCCACACATTGGCATGAGAGCAGCACTACTCAGCCCATCCATCCCCTCTCTACTAAGGGCTGCAAAACAAATGCCTAGCAAGGAGTAAAAGCATGGGGCTAGCATGTTTTTGTGCTGTCCCAGGGTACTGTCCTGGCCTCCAGGTGTGTGCAGCTGAGGGAGTTCCTGAAGCAGAGGCTCTGTCTTTGCAATTAATAGCCCTTCACAGATTTTTCTGTCATGAATTTATCTAATTGCTCTTTGAACTTGTGTGAGCTTTTAGCATGCACAACATCCTGTGGTTCAGTGTGTCCATGCTCTAACTATGCACTGTGCAAAGATGTCCCTTCTTTGGGAGCTGTCAGCTGGTGTCATTTGCTTCTCCTGACCCCTGCACCACCCAGCTCACCAACATGTGAGCCAAGGAGCACAGGCCCAGGCCTGCTCCTCCCTGTGGTACTCCTGCATACTCTCCTTTAAGAGAGTAGCCACAAGCACAGACACAAGAAGCTCTGCTGCACCCAAGATAAATTTTATATGGCAGGGAAAGTCAATTTAAGACAATTGATCAGTTTTGCCAGCTTTGGAGCTGGACATAATTGTGGGTGTGATTCGGTCAAGTGCTAAGACTGTGCATAGCTCTGAGTCTAAAATTTTTCCTTTTGTGGTCTTACTGCCTAAGTCAGCTTTTGCAACAGCAATCAGTTTGTGGAATGAGCTTGTCAAGGACAGGATCACCAGAATATTTATAGGTACTAGAAGAGGCAGTCTTTGAGCCATGAAGGAAATTGAATTCCGATGGAACATTTTATTAAGAACAATCCCTTCTGAAGGAAGCCCTGCTCCTGGGCCATCTGTCTGGGACCATACAGAGACTCCTCGTAGGTCACTGCACTTGCAAACTCCATAACTGTAGCTATAACATGAGTCAGAGTTGTCACATCCATGGCTTGCTGATGGCAGATTGAAAAGGTACGTGGTAGGCGATTTGAAATCATTGATAAGGATAATGATTATGATTATGGCTTAATCCTCTTTTTGCAGACTAAACCTCACACGTTATTGGTGCCATCAGCTACAAGCAACCCCTGGACACTGCCTGCAATGCACTGTGTGCCAGTTGCACAGTTGAGCTGCTGCGTTACCCCATCCTGTTCTCATCAGGAGTAGGATGGTGAAGATCTGCTTAAGAAGGAGGTTTCTCAAAAAGCCTAAATATCCATTCTCTTTGGAAAAGGTAGTTTTTAAATGCAGTTAAAAGGATCAGCCTGGCATTCACAGGTAGCCTTTATTAAATATATTGATATCCTCCATGTCCCTGGCTTCCTCTCCACAGAGTTCCTCTGCCCTTTCATTAACCTTTTAAACTGTTGCATGGTTAAAAAAAAATGTTGTAAATCCTAATCCATTTGCACAATTCAGAAGCCTTTACCAAATCACTGAAGATGATTCATTGACCATATGGGATTTTTGGGGCTTTGTGGGGACACCTTCAAGGATCAGGCCTTGCTTACCTGCACTTTTTTATTTCTCTTAGTTGCAGAGGAAAGAGTGGATCCATACTGCTGAATGTGTCTGTAGTATCTCCCATGATTAATGCCCTGAAATGGCAAGAAACTTCTCTGAGGTTTTCTAACTGGTTGCATTATGTATGTATCAGCTGCTCTGCATTTTCACAGAGCCACAGAAATGGGTCAGGCTGGAAGGGACCTCATTGGATCATCTGGTCCCACCTCCCTGCTCAAGCAGGGTCATCCTAGAGCATATGGCAAAGGATTGTCTCCAGACAGTTCTTGAATATCTCCAGTGAGGGACACTCTACAACTTCTCTGAACAACTTGTTCCACCTGCACAATAACTATTTAAACATCTATTTGTTTATTTAACAGTGGCATTAGCTGTGGGAACAGTGGTGGGTTTTTTCCCATTTTAAATGCCTAAACAGATTGTTTATTTTCTCCACAGGCATGGCTGATCTTAGCTGCCTGTTAAATCTGATGGGTACAAGGCCCTTTACCAGAGCCTGAGAGAGCCTGAGAGAGCAAGGATAACTGCATTTTGTGGCCTTGAGTTTTAGGGATTTTAGGTTCTCTTTTTTATGACTCAGTTGTTTTTCCAATAGGTTTGTGAGTGCTGTGCTGACTAAACAGTGTCACAGATGGGATGAGCTATAGCAGGGAGAACAAGAGATGTTCAGTTTGGGAATTTCCTATTCTTGTACCCTGGCCAGGCTGATGTGCCCACTTTGCACCTCAAGGAGAATCCTGCCCCCCCTGAGCTCCTGCCTAACTCCCACTGAAGTTTAAAACCAGTGTTTTGAATTTTTTTCTTGCTAGGGGCAGGGCAAAAGACAATCCTCATGTGAGAACAACCCTCAGCCTCTGTGCAATTCTGAAGCTGGAGCAGGAGCCCTTCCTGGACAGATGGGGAAAGTCTGGTAAAGACTTGGGGTATGACTTACCTGCAAACACCCAGCAAGCTGTACTGCTGCCCTCAAACAAGCCAAGACTTCTAATTTCAGCCAACTCTGGCTATTTATATTGTTATCTAACCCAAAGTGACACAGACCAGTGGTAGAGATACCCCAGCTGTAGCCAGAGAAGCCAGCTTAATTGCATTAATAATAAACTTTCAAAGAAGGCTTGCATGGAAAGCAAAGTGTTGGTTAAGTGAATTCATTTTCTTCTGGTCTGAAGGATGCTAAATTATGGGCTCTTCCTGGCCCATCTTCCCTGGCAGGTCAATGTGGTTTGTAACTTGAACAACACCTCCAGCCCAGGTCCCACCCACTTTGCAGCCCTCTTTCACTGAAGAGTGGTGGTGCTTAACTGGGATATGCTAAAGGCAAACCTTCAGCTAAGCTGTTTTAACATCAGAAACCCTCTGTCCCAGCCCAGGGCTCAACACCCTCAACACCCTTAAGCTGGTGTGAAGGCCTGTGGGGAAGGTCAGGTTTCAGTAGCTCCTCAGATGCTTAGTAAATCTAGATCTTGCTAAAGGTCTCACATAAGATGGGTAATACCAAAGAGCCAATGTCTCAAAGCAGGACAGCTGAAGCCCTGTTGTGGCTGATGCAGAGGAGCAGATATCTGCATCAGATGATTCATCTGAGCAGTCTTAGGAGGATGAGTCACTGGCTGGCAGTTGCTGGGTCTCTTTCTCTTGCTTGTGAGCTGACCTGTGAGGTGGCCTTCAGTGTCCCCCCTGTCCATTGATGGAGCTTTGCTGCTTTCCTGAGACACAGGCTGAGCTACCTGTGCTTTGCTGCCCTGGAAGACAGCAGCAGCCTAGAGGTACCAGCCATCACTGATTTCTGGGTACTGCCTTGACATCTCTTCCCATGCTGTGTTTTCCATCCGAGGGTACAGAGGGATAGCACACTGCAGGGTTTGAAGGGAAGGAAGCATAAAATCAGAGATTAATTGACTCCTATACCAACAGTTCACAGGACTGAGAGGGCTCTCTATCTTTCAGGGCCTTTACCAGAGCCTGCACATCTCTAGACATGGCTAAGCATTTTATTTTCTTTAATTAAGTGAGCAGTAATTCTCCAGTGACTTTTTTCAGAGGTCTGAGTTAATTAGCTGCATATGTATAAAAAGAGTATCCTGCCTGAGTTTGATGACTGGCTGGGTGCAGGAGAACATTGGCAGGAGCCCTGTCCCTTCACTTGTTCATCTTTGTGTCAGACCTGTGGCAGGGACTGACTCTGCCCGTGGATGGCCCAGGTTGAATCAGCTGATTTTGTTTTTCTTCACCTTCTCATTCTTTTCTCTTCTTCTGTCTTTCTTCTGAGGTTCACGTCTGCTCTGTGAGGAGCCCTGTGCCACTGTGGGGCTCCATGCTGCATAAGGAGCTGGCAGATGCAATCCTGGTTCATTTGGCCCATTATCTTGTTACAGGATTCTTTTGTGGTCATTACTTCATCCAGCCCACAGAGCAGCTCTCCCATTATCCCAATGAGACTATTCCAGTGACTCTCACAGCAGTGGTGTCTATCACTACAGGTATTTTCCTTTGGGCAGGAACAGCCATGGCAGCAAGGACCCTGAAAGCTCTGTTTTGTCCCTGTGCACATCTTGCCTGGTCACACAGGCACACAGAGCCTGCTCTGCTGCAGACAGACCTGGTGCTGGCGTGTTCAAGGAATGCCTTGTGAAGGTGTGCCTGCAGCTAGCACCTCTGGGGGCTTAGACAACCTATGCTGAGAGGTCTTGGTGCTGCTGCAGCGGGCCAGGAATGAGGCAAAATCAAAGGAAAGTTAAACTTTGATGTCATCCAGAGAGGCAGGGAGATGGAGCACGTGGAAAAAGAGGGTGTCCTAACACACTTCAGAGTGCAGCTCCAGACAGTGATAGCAAACAGGCTGAATACCATGACACCTGAAAAAGAGAGCTTATTTTGTATTTTGAATGACTCTTGAATAACATTACCAGTTCATCAGTGCAAAGGAAACTAAAAGCCACGTCCCAGAAATGGTGATATATTTGTACTGTCTCATGACACCAGTGCAGAGCAGAAAGAAGCAGCACTCTGCAAGCCCAGGCTCCCTCCAGCTTTCTCTTGGTTCATCTCCAACCCACTTCTCTGGTGCCTTGAGGTGCTTTGTTTTGAAATACAACTTAGCTTGCAGTGTTTTTGTGCATTCAAAAAGCTCACCTGTCTCCCTGGGTCAGGACAGACCCTCGCATGTTGATGATCAATGTGTCAATGTTACAAAGGGATCTGGTGTTTCAAGACAAGTCAAGGCAGGTTGTCTCTGCCGGACTTCAAAGTGGGGGTTAGTGCTAAAGGGAAGTGGTACGTGGCACACTTCACCCTTTCAAGGGTGCACTACACAAGGACACAACAGGAGCAGGAGCACCATTTAGCTCCTCTCAATGCTCCCCTGTTCCCAGAACCTTTAAATCAGTTGCACATATCAATTAAGTACAGCTCACACACCCTATGAGGCAACTAAGTGCTATTTTACTTATTTTATTACAGATGGGGAAACAATCGTGTGGAAAGGCCTGCTGACACGTGGCTTCCAATCCTCTGGCAGAACACAGCCTTCACCCATCTCTGCTGCGTTCCCTGGGTCGCCCTCCTCCCCTGTTGCTCCTCTGGGTGAGGCAGGCTCCCTCCAGCCCCTCCCCACTGCAGAAGTGCCTCCAAAGGGAGCTCCAAGTGTCTCCAAAGCAAGCTCTAGCTCCTCCCCACGTGTCGGTGGCTGAAACGAGGGTGAGCCCTGCAGGGTCTCACTCTGCTTTTCTCGGGCAGAGAGGCGGCACTGCTGGCCAGGCCGCCTGTGTTTGGTCTGTGCCTGCCATGGGGAGCCTGGTGAGCACTGGTGTCACTGGCAGAGGCAGAATAATTGGTTGTACTGATTAATTCTGGGCCTATTGGGGGTCACATATTAACAATAAACTGGAAATGCCAACTAGGCCGCGTTTGTTCTTGATTGATATGGCACGATTTAATTAACCCAGGCTTATATTTGAGCATAGCCCATTAGCAGCTGGTATTAAATACTCTCTGAACTGCCTGAGCTTAGCAGCTACCTTAAGGAAGTAATTTGACATCTATTCAGGGGATTTAATTGTGCCATTATGTGCCTGTGTATGGTACTGAGTGCCATTTAACCATTGCCCTTACTAGCTGATTCATTACTAGGCCCAGGTGAATGAGGGGGGGGGCTCACTACATGGCTCTCCATGGCTGAAGCAGAGACAGCACTGCAAGCAAGACAAATGCCAACCTGTTTGTGTGGCATGCACTGGATAAGTTGGGATCTGCAGGCAAAACCTGTTTGTTTTACTGGAGAGGCAGAAAGTATTAGGAACTGGCATGAGCCAGAGAGGAGCAGTGCATGAGGTAACTCAAGAAGCTTTCCAGCTCCAGGGCTTTTTGGAGAAAGAGGCCAGCACTTAAAATAGCTAACACAAATGAACTTCAACACCAACAGGCTGTCCCCAGGGAGGGGGGGACATTTTAAGTGACATATTATGGACTCCTGTGAGCCCACACTGCCAGGATGTCTCTTACCCCTTTGCTTTCTAGTCCAGAGCTCTCCGGGTGAATGAGATGGGTTTGCTCAGTGGCAACCACTGGCACTGAAGTTGCTGTGATGGAGATCCCACTTGTGGAATCAGGCAGAGACTCAGTGAGCAGGGGCATGGTAGAAGAGCCCTCCAGCCTGCCAGCAGAGGCTGTTTTTCCTGCAGGCAATTCCACTCTCTGTGTTTCATGCACCTGTTGGAGTCTGTCGAGGCACTGGCCTTGGAAGGTCACCATCTGACACCCACTGTGGGGCAGAACCAGCTCCAAACATCCCTGCCAAACATGAGTGGGTCCTGCCCCGGGCACGTGGAGGAGCTCAGGTGGCTGCATGGGCTGTGGGAGATGGGTGGGAGTGGGGTGCAGCACCTTGGGGCTGGGCCCTGGAGGTGTACTTATCCCCATTTTGGGGACCTGACCCAGCAGCTAGTGAAGAAGCACAGTTGGTTTGTGTACGAGGGAAGGTTAAAATTCAGCAGGCTCCTGCAAAAGCACGCGCACGCCTTTCTGCTGGGCTGGACACCTTCTTCACGTGTGCGTTCAACTTTCCTCCTCAGATAGCGTTACCCCTCCTTTAATTTTGTTGGAAGGAAGCAGACAGCTATTTGGCAGGTCACAGGAGAGCTCAGCATCTCCCCGAGCCTGCAGCAGCCCATTTCCGGCTGCGGTTTGATCAGGTTTCTATATTCATCACTGCGTTTCCTGTGGGGGCATTTCTGATAAGCTCTGCTCTTCACATCCTGTGGTCTCCCCCTCGCCTCTGGCACTCACAGGATGTTCGCTGCACTACGAGCAACCAGGGGCTGCTAAATTACTTGCCAAAAATGAGTAATAGCTGGGTGTTGCAGGCATCATCCCGAGGATGGGGCGAGTGGAGAGAGCTGAGATGGCAGGCAGGGTGCACTTCAGGGTCTGGGGGCTGTGCTGAGGAAGTGCTAGCTATTCAACAGCTATGCCCTAGGGACTGAGGAGAGCCCCGGGAGTTGACTCCAGCCCACATTTTGCTCAGTCCCCCTCGTGGGTGTCCCTTTGACTTGTCTCTGTGGAGACACCCCACTCCTGCTGCAATTGAGGGAGCTGAGCTGAGCTGAGGGCTTCAGCCTGGACTACTAATGTACAAAGGGAGAAGCAGGAAAGTGCGGGAAGCGGGGAAATAGTGCAAAGAGAAGAATTATGACCACATTCTCAGATGAACCCCATTCTCTTCTGTCAGGTCCGTCTATCAGTGAATTCCTCTGATTTCTTCTTATTGCAATTCCAGTAATGTTATTTAACAGTGGAGCTAAAAGTCATTTCCAAAGGGAGATTTAGTGAATTTATGTGATTCCCAAATTGAAGCCTGGAGAAAAGCATACGACTTGCTCGCTTAATTGACTTTCAGTACAATTTTATATTTCTCACCACTGAAAAACCATCATCTTCCTTTGAAACCTAAAATATTTATGTGGGATTTCCTTTATTTCTTTCTTTTTTAATCAAAGCCTAAATTTTGCTCTGCTGTGCCAGCGTAAATCCAGGCATTTATTAATGCTCCCAGACTTGGCTGAGTGCAGTGGCTTGTATGTTAGTGACCCGAGGTACCTCTGCACGTCCTGCAAACACTTTGCTGTGTACTTTCAGATCCTGAAATGGGGAGTGGGTTTGTCTTTGCAAGTCACCTGGAAAGAGTTCTCCAGATGTGGACATCAGCATTGAGGCACAGTGTTGGGCTGTGGCTGGGAAGGAAATATGGTCAGCAGTCTGTGTGCCCTGCTCTGGAGTGGAAACTTAATAGAATGGATGTGATTGGACTCTAACACAAGCTGATCTTGGGGGCAGAGGGAAAGGCATGAAAAGGATCTGGTTCTTTTTGGTTTATGAGGCTGCAAGTAGCTGCAGTTTATCATAGGTACTAGGTTGAGAAATCTGACATTTGAGAAATGTCACGTCAGAAGTTGTAGTTCCCATTAAAAAAAAAAAGGAGAAAAAGCCTCGTGAAACAACTTCTCATTTGTCAGAGATGATCATGGGAAGAGCTGAATAAACAACCCCTGATTTCCAAACAAATGCAGTCTCCCACTTTTCCAGGGTGTAACAAATAGCTGTCACACCACCCGAAATCTTGGCGCAGACAGTCAGGGACTTAGCCAGTGCCAAATATTGTAAGCATTTGTGGAGGAGTGTACCTTGGCCAAGGGAGACACCTCTTCGGATGGGAGCCAGGGTGCAGCCAACTCCAGCACGGGTTTAGCCTCAGCCCTGCCTTGATCAGCACGTTTCCAGCACAGGAAAACCCCTGGCACCCTGAATCCTTCCAGAATCTGGGAGACAGGGCCTGGCAAGACTTTCAGGGTGGCTCTGGATGGTTCCATGCTGGGCAGCCTGGCTCTGCTGCACGGGATGGTGGACATGAGGACATGACCAGAGCCCAGGCAGAGGTCAGGTGCCTTGCACATGCAGAGCACGGGCACCTCACCACCCTGCCAGACCCTGCCAGGGCTGGGTCCCACACAGCAGGCAGGTGTGCCCAGCCTCACCTCCTGGCTTGCCCGCAGAGCATGGATTAGAGCACAGACACCAGTAATTAGTGCCATGTGCACTGAAAACATAAACAGGCCATTTCATCAGCACCCAGCCCTCAGCCCTCGCTGTGGTCAGATGCCTGGGAAGCCGCTGGCTGGGATGTGTGGGCTCCTTCTCCCACGTTTTACAGCCTGTGGGCAGGAACAGCATGATTTTTTTTTTTGCTGGCTCCATTGCTCTCAGGGTTTGCCAGGGGTGGGGGACAGCCAAAAGAAGGTGTCACTTTATGGCTGTCCTGCTGTAGTGGGGCTGTGAACATCTTTGGGGTACACAACAGACAGGGCATGCACATGGACCTCCTTCAGCTGTCAGCAGCTAGCTAAGGAAAGTTTTTCAGTCTAGCTCTAAATGTCCTCCATTCAGAACAAGTGGAGCTAGAATTGGATCTGGGATAACCTGGATGTTGCCATGTGAGGGATAGGTTCTGGCTCAAATGGGGCTTTTGCAGCCCTAAGGTAGAAGGACTATTCCTTGTACCTTTAGCAGCCAAATAAACACAACCTTCCCCTTCACTGCTTCTCTTAGTAGATTTTTCCTGAGATCCCACCATGTCCTGTGGGTAGGCTTGGACTTTTTTGCTGCCCTGCACCCGAGCCATGAGGGCCATAGCCATTGGCTAGAGGTATTGAGACACTTAGCTGAATCTGGGATCCTAAAACACTGCAACAAAGCATGGTGAGAGGCAAATAAGCCTGGGACTGGCTGCAGATACCAGAGGCCTGGCAGGGGCCCTTTCAGCAGCCACAGAGGTTCAGCACCAGGAGCCAGAGAGAGACAGGCACACAGATACAGTTCAGGATAGAGGAACAAGCCATCCCTTTGGCCAGCAAAGGGAGGTGAGAGCAAGACACGATCTGGTTGCAAGGCAAGTCCCCTGCAACATCCTTCAAGATGTGAAGGCTGAGGAAGTACAATGAGTTGGACATGGAAAATACAATTGGGATGGACATTTCACCCCTGGGAATTTCCCTTGGGTGGTGGAAAAAAATGACACCACCATGCACAAAACGGAGCAAGCGTCTAACTATTTATACTGCTGCCCAGGGCTGTTCCTGTGCCTGGAATGCCATTTCTGCTTTCTGCCACTAATCTGTGTTTCTCATCTCTCCAATTCAACTGTGGTTCGACACAGTGCTGCTCCTGGTTTTGGAAAAGAGGAGGTCCATGCCAGGCACAGCACTGAGGAGGCAAACAGTGACCTGGTGGGCACAGTTACCTGGGCACCTCTGAGGTGCTTTTATTTTGGGCTGTGTGAGTGTCCTGACACGTCACACCTTTTCACAGACAGGAGCATGAAAATCGGGAACAGCCTACTGAAACCCATTAGCAGGGAAGCAGAACAAGCTGTCCCATCTGCTGTTTATTCCTTTCAGCTTTTCTCAGAGGGAAACCTAACTATGGGATAACGGCTTCGCAGCGCCGGACCCCCAGGCTCAGCTTGGGGCTGCCGGGATCAAAGCTCCCTGCAGAGCTCAGGCAAGGCCCCCAGGACCTTCCTAGCAGAGCCTGGATGATGGTGACCTGGGATGGACGTAATTTTGTGCCTTCAAGGGAAGCCCAGGGCTGAAAAGCTTCCCTGCTTCCAGGTTATTTCACACAAGAGAAGCCCAAAGCATCACAGTTGCATGGCTGTGCATATATGCATCCCAGAAACAAAAGCTCTGCAGTCAGCCCTGACAAGCCAAAAGTGGGTCAGGTGGAAATGCGGGAGACCAGTGACTCATCTTGTGGTTGGCTGGGCAATTCGGGAGGAGAAAAAAAGCGGCCGTCTCTAGGAAATGGAGCACATTTCCATCCCTTTCTTTCCTCTGCCCCTAATCCTAACATCTCTTCCGTCAACAAAATGATACTGCTGTAGTCAGCCCTTAATGCCAAAGAGCACTGTCCCTCAGAGGGAGCATCTATGGCCTAAATATGCCATCAAGGCTGAAAATCTGTTTGAGTGGAAGGGTTTGCCCCGTTCACCCCTACCCCACACTTGAGTGAGAGGGGCATGCAGTTGCCCTGGGTGGGTGTCTGGGCACAAATAGAGGCATCCTCACGCCATCACATGCTGGCCCAGAGGCTGCAGCACCAAGGGAAGGTGGAAAGGGACTACTGCGGGTGTAGTTCCAGAGAACATCTCTGCTGGTCCCGGGGAGGAGGCACACAAGGAGGGACATGTCTTCCCTGACAGCCTGACATCACCTCTGTGTGTGGAACAGCGGGGGGGGGAGTGCACACAAAGCCAGGAGATTACAGCTGCTTGTTAACAATATTTGCTCATTACATCGAGCAAGCAGCGGTCATTGATGAGCCTGGCCGGCCTTCCCTGCTGGGACTTTGTGTCTCATGGCCAGCGGCCACAGCAGCCACACAACCTCCCTGCCAGTGCCTGCAGTCACGCCAGAAAACTTCCCACTGAGCAATGAACAATGCAGGATGGCATGGCTTCTGGGGGAGAAAGGGACAAAGAGGACATTTTGCCTGCCAGGGATTTCATACTAAGGCAGAGATGCTGTGGTGGGAGAGCAGGTCTGCAGCCAGCATGGCTGGGCAGTGAGGAGCAATCTGTGCTGCTGTGATGGTCAGATGAGGATGGAGAGAGTGTGTGGCAGACAGAGCTGACCCTAGGCTGTGTGATGACAGGTTAAAAGCTGAGTCTGAGATGCTTTGAGCGGATGCCATGAGGAACTGGGCCCCCTCCGCTCCCTCCGCTCCGGCCCAGGGCCCCCTGCACCAGGGACGGCCTTCAGGGAAGGGGATGTGGCCACCACCCACTTCTTCCTTTCCAAGTGGGTAGGAAACAGCCTTAATGCAAGACAAATTTCTCCTGTGTCAGGGAAAAGGAAATGGACTGATGCAAAACCAATCCATGCCGGCTAAGCGTGTCTTTGCTCCCCCTGCAGCAGGCGCCGGCGATGCTCAAGCATGTGTGTGCCCCAAAGCAGCACTCAGTTGGTAAGGCTGGGGCAAAAAGTTGTGTGTACAATTAAAAGTACTCATTCATCCCAGTCCCTTTCCCCATGGGACCCCGACACAGTGGGCACGTGCATGTCAGTGCTTGCTGCATGTAGTTGCACTTTGCTGGGGAGGAGGATGCTCTGCCCTCACGGTTCTGGTGTCTCCAAGCTCTTTACAGTCCCTAATGCTTTGGCACAGCTGCTTTTCTTCCAACAGGCTCAATCAAGGAAGTTCAGCAAAAAAGAATGAGTGGTATAAGAAATGTCCTGACCGACAGGGCAGCAAAGCTGATAGGGACATGTGTAACTCAGGGAGGAAAAGGTGAAAATTATCACAACAGATGAGAATTAGAAAGCTCAGCTTTGTCCTGAGACCTTTGCAGATTTTTCCAAGCACACAGAAAGAGGGAGGCCGGCCCTCATGTAAGGAAGTAAAAGCATATCCCTGCTAATTTGCTCTCCAAATGCAGGGAAGGGAAGCCAGGCAGGTTTTCCCTTGGCCCAGGAGGTCTGCAGGAGAGATGCCATTGTGACCCTCAAAATTTTTCTGCCCCCAAAGGTAGTCCTGTGAGCACATTTACAGAAATTTTCCTTGCAGATAAAAGTGAGCTCTTACAAGGCCAAACAAACACAAGGGACAGCTCTGAAAAACCCTCATGTTGGAAATCTTCCTTTCCTCTTCTGGCTTACATGACACACATCAGCCCAGAAGGAGTTTGGGTGGGACTGAAACCAAGACATGGTGCAAGGGGGCTGCATGGACTGCCAGGGGTTGCAATTGCACCTCTGGATTTACCTCAGCAGGAGACCCCAGGCACCATTCCTGATTAATGATGTTCCCTTAATGTGGTGGTAACCTTGTTGAGGTCCTTGCTTCTGGGAAAATTGTCTCCATTTCCCTTCTGCAAACCTTCCTGGTGGCATCACTGTGCTAGATGATGGGCACATCCCTCCCTCCCAAAAAATCCTATTTCCAGTGGGATAGTCTCAAGGCTACTTCTCTTTAAAAGTATCTGACCATCTTTTTATGGAACATTTGAAATTATAGTTCAGATTAACTTCTCCAAGCAGTGCAGTCAGACCTGGGCCAGGCTCACCAGCTGGGTGTTCCTCTATTCAGGAGAGCCCCAAGGATGCTCAGAAGATTGTAGGAGGCTGCAAAGGCAGCAGCTGGAGCTGTGTCTCCCAGAAGGGGTGCCAGGTCCTTTCTCTGCATGAGGAAGCCTAGCAAATATTGGGAAGGAGGGGGCAATCCCAGGGGTCCCTGTGATTACAGACCACCCCTCTCCCCTTGCAGCAAGCCGTGTGGGATCAACACCAGCCAAAGGGGGCTTCAGGTTTGTGGTATAGCAAGGTCAGGGTCTCCATAAAAGTCTTCCAGAGGTGGCACAGCACTGGAGCAGGCAGCTGTGACAGCCATAGCCACCAGCTGGCCACACATTGCTGCATATTGTCTTGCATATCTTCCCCAGAGGATGCCCAGTGAAGGGCTGGCAGTTCCCCATTTTTTCTTGTGCTTCCTCTTTCGTGCACTTTGTCACCATTGCTCTGCCCTTTGGAGAGCCTGTGGGGCCGCACAGTCTGCACCCCTTCCTTCTCCACACTTAATTTCCTAAGTCAGTCTTTCCTCATGCCCAGTACCATTACTCACCACACTCTCTCAACCACTGAGCAATGCTCACACCAGGGATTCTGGAAGAGAGAGAGAGAGGAAAACCCTTTATTTTTCAAAAGAAAAATTTTAAAACCCCAATGAATCAAGGAAAGTTCACCCAGGGCAAACAGCTCTACTGTAGCGTCTCCCTGCTAAAATGCAAGGGTGAAAAGAGATGTTGCTGGGAACATCCTCTGTTCCAGAATCCTGCTGCCTTGCAGCACAAGAGAGATGTGGGGGGAAGCTGGGAGAAGCCGGTGCCGTGGTGCCCACACTTGCCCTGCCTTTGGCTGGGGCAGCAGGTGGCTTTCATCTGACATGGCTGAAATTGCTTTTCTTAGCAAGTTTGACTCCAGAGGAGGCAGATTGTTCACAGCAGCCTCTGCTAGCTGCCAGCTGTCGTGGCAAAACAGATGGCCCTGTCTCTGGAGCTGTGTATTGAAGGCTCTCAGCAGTGATGCTGAAAACAGGTGAGAACAACCCCCAGACCTGACATACCCATTTGTGTATGTTTGTGACTTGTCACACCCTGATATTTTGCCTCCTATGCAAAGCTTGCTAGAGCCTATCTGTTCATTCATCTTTGCCTTCAGAGGGGCTTGTTTGGCCACGTCTCCCTTTATTATCAGCCACTGGTGAGATGTGCTGGCAGCACAGACCAGCACAAATGTGCATGGGCTCCCATGTCATGCCACACTCTACAAAAACACAACTTCCTCTCTGGTAATCATGTTACACCTCATGAGCTCACTGAGCTGGAGCTCAGAGCCCAGAATGACAGAGCTTGAATAACCAGCAACCTGGAGAGCCCTCACCAGCTTAAATGGTTTCCATCCCCTGAGAAGAGCAGGGTGCTCCACACTGTCAGCCTCAAAGACGATCTCCTGACACAGTTATGAGGCAAGTCTTGATGGAGAAGAGCAGTCTAGAAATGCTGAGTTGAAACAGGTCAATGCATCCTTCATGTGACAAAGCGAGTTGCCCTGCAAAAAGAGCAATATTTTTCAAACTGTTGGGAAGAATTATGCTTTGATTTTATTAGGTAGTTCAGTGCAATACTGTTATGTCCCCATATAGGGAAGCAAGATGCCATTTCTTCTGCTCCCATAGCTGAGAGGAGATGGGTTTGAGATGACCATCTCTTCCAGGACAGAGATGGAGAGGAGCAGTGAAACAAGGGGGTGGCAGGTTCAAAGCCAGCCCAAGGAAATGGCTCTGGCATAATGAAGCAGTGGAACTCCTTGCTGCAGGATGCTGTGGGTGCTGAACATTTGCATGAGTTCAAAAAGCACCCAGGCCTATTCATGGAGGAAATACCTATTAGGGGTTATTAGGGGCACAGATCCCAGCACTGGCTCAGGAAGTCCCCCAGGCACATTGCACAGGATGGGAAGAGTTGCCTGGGAAGCACTGGCTCACTTGGCCAGGCTCATGCTGTTTCCAAATTGCCTGAAGCAGGTTAGCTGCCCTTGCAGCCAGGTCATTGATCCAGCTGGACTTTTTACATCTCTTTATTATGGCTGGAGTATGAACATCCTTTGAGTGCTCCCCATGTTATTGGACTGGATGGGACATCTACTATTGAGCACATCGTTTTACTGGTTTTGCTGTTCTGCTGTTGTACTGCTTACTGTCTTTACTGGATTTTTTCTGTATTTCTGCTGCTGGTGCTTGACAACACTCCTGGGGTGGCTGAAGCCCTTTGAAAGGGCTGCTCAGAGAGTCACCAGGTCAGTGGTGGGTTCTGGCTGGCAAGTAGTCTGTCAGAGTGTTTCCTATTCTGCTGGGGTTTTCTTTTCCCTTTACTGAATGCATTGGGCAAAGCAGAGTGCAGAAGAAGTGAGCTTCTGGGAGACATTTTCAAGGGCATAAATTGTTGCCAGCAAGGCTGTGGCATGTGCCTATCTGTCTGCATGCCAACTGCTGCAGAAGCTGATTTCAGCCCTGAGAGCATATGTTTGGCAGCAGCCTGAGAGCCCGAGGTCTCTGCTGCTTCCCTCTGCCCCCAGTGGAACTACCAAGGCAAAGGCAGCAGCATCAGGCCTTTCTCACATAAGGTCCTTCTTTTTTGTTTCAACAAGAGACACCTCACACTGGCACAGGAAACCACTGAGAGGCAAATTGAAGGAGGCTGGGACAGTTGTCCAGCCTCATTCCACGTTCCTCCAGGGGCACAGAGCATCTCCAGTAAAGGTCTCCCATCTGTTCCACCTCTCAAAGAAGGCCCACCTTTAAAGTTGAGTGGGGATGCCTGGGGCAAAGCCCGTGAAGACCTTCACGGGCACAATCATCTGACGTACTTTTGGGTGTGAGTCAATGCCTGATGCACCAAGACAGGAGGTGAATCAGTCACAGGGCTCTGCTGGGGGTGTCTAGGAAAAAATCACGGCAGCTGCGGTCACTTCTGACCCCCTGGGCCATCCACACTTGACCCCGTGGCTGCCTCATCTCCGGCAGGGGACAGCAGGACATGACAAGCCAGGGCCACGTGTCCCTGCCAGATTCGTGTGATCAGGTCGCAGCGGGAGCTGAGATCATCTGTGGAGCAGAGCAGGGAGATTAACCAGAGGCACAAAGAAGGCCCAGAGGGATTTCAGACTTTCTCCTCCTGCCACAGCCTCCTGTGGATGGCTGTGATGCTCAGGTCTCTGGGGTCCATGGCTGCTGGCACAGGACCCATGAGAGGGATGTGTGACTGCCTGCTGTGCTGAGACAGTGCCCAAGGCAGAGCCCAGACTGGGAGGCAATGGAGAAGGAAAAAGCCTGTCTTTAAACTTGAAGCTGATTTGGGGTTTTGTCTTGTCACAATTACGATGATTGACTCTCTGTGCCTCAGGAGTAATTTCTGGGTATAAATCTTCCTTTGAATTTTTTTATATACAGTTGCCATTGTCTTGGTCCCAGGTAGGCATCAGGCCATGCCAGCCAAGTTAGACACACAGAGCTGAGGCTGCACATGTCTACGTGAGGCCACTTTGGTTCTAACCCCTCTGCTCAGCAACTTTACACTGAGCAACACCAGTGTGTGGCACAGACACAGAGAAATAGCACAAGTGTGTGCCAGGAGGAGTTCAGCTACACTTCTGCCCTCTAAACAGTTCCAGCTCAGCAATCTCCCTGTGTTTAGTAACCACACATGTGCTTTACTTCCAGGAATTTATCCCTTTGCTTTTGATGCCCTGTAAACTTGGAGCACACACAGGCCCTGCAGCGAGGTGTACCCTGGTTAACACTCGTGTGAGCTGGTGCTCCTCATGTGGGTTTGACCTTGCCAGGTGACACTTTTGGTTCCCATGTCCTGCCACCTGGGTGAACCCTCAGCATCTGCACACTTCACAGGAGGGCACAGTCCTGTTGAAAGAGCCTCTGAGGAGCCCAGCTCCTGCCCAGCCTGCTGCTTGAGGGGCAAGAGACCGGCTTTGTCCCAGGAAAAGCAGCAAGTTTCCATTCCCCTGGAGCCTGCCACTTGGGCCTTGGGATCAGGAATGGGTACAAGGGAGCTGCCTGAAGCCAACTGCACCCTCTGTGTCTGTAAAAGAAGAAGTGCCAGACACAAGTCATCCCTCCCTCAGCGGAACTTGGAGGGGTGTCCCACTTACTGCTGGCACAGAACAACCTGCATTTCCACTGCTGTTTCAGAACTCATACAGGTACCACTGCTACATTCATAAAAATTAGTGGGAGATTTGTCATTCATAGCCTGAGTGTATGAGTCTGACACTATGTATAAATAGGTTATAGTCACACTTACATAACACTGCCTTATTTATGATCTTTAAGCCCAAGGGAGAAATGTCTCTTCCCCAGCCCTTTCTTCCTAGCAAAAAACGTCATTCAAAGCTCAGCTTCAATCCTATCACTGAGGCCGGATGCTAAACCAAACACTGGGAAATTCAAGCGAGGCATTTCTCTTTCAACTTGCAAACAGTGATGTCCCCAAAGAAGGCAGCTGCTAGGATCTCTGTGCCCATGATTAAATACTGCACCAGGGTTGGAGAGTTTTCAGGAGTGATCCCTGGCTTCACAGCTATGGGGGATATAAAGTGTGTTAAAGGCAAAATGTCACAGGCTATGTTAAAGGTTAAAATGCCACATCCCTTACCTAAGGCTTCAATCTGGTTCTCAAAGCAGATCCCTTACACTGCCTTTGTCTTACAGCAAACTGAGAGGAGGGGATCAACTTGCTTTCACAGATTCTCTTCTCTGGCTCTGCTGCATCCCCAAATCCTGCAGCCAAAGATATAAGACTAATCCCCATGGCACTTAAAATTCTGGGATTAAGGGACCCATGTGCCTGTTTTATCCACCTCACATACATCTGCTTTATAATCCTTTGTTGTAATAACATGACCACAGACCATGTGTGTCCTGACACCTGGATGGAGAAAGCTTCAGGGCTTTTATGGAAGGCAGGAGATGGAAGGGAATCGGCAGAGGATGCTGATGGGGTCTGACAGCAGGAACAGCACCACATTTGTATAAAAAAATGACAAAATGTTAAGCATAGCCCGTGCAGATTCTTATGTCAGGAAGAAGCTTCCCAGTGTGGGCTACCCTGGTGCACCAAGGCTGCAGAAACATTCAGCAATGTCCCTGCCTCCAACCAACCACCCCCCAGCCTGAAGCCCCTGCTGGAAGATGCTGTGCCCAGAGGACAGCCAGGCTGGCTCTGCACCTGCCAGGACCCAAATCAGGGCTGGTCTCTGGGTCCTGGAGCTATCGAGGGGTGACACTGAGGGGCAAGTCTGCCACACCTGTGGGAACATTGGGCTTTTAAGTCCCTCAGAGCACGAGTGAGGGATGCATGACCTCTGTGTGCCCTTACCTTCCACCCAGTCCTCAGGAGTCCCACCAGCAGCAAACCTCCAAACCCTGCAGTTGGTGTCCCCTCACACTTCCCACCACACCAGGCAGGTCAAAAAGAAGCAGCACAGGATTTTGGAAGGCTCCCTGTTTTCCAGGCAGCATTTAGGCCTGTTGCAGAATAACCCTCCCCTATCAGAAGCCATTGATCTTCTTGCTCCCATTCACTGACCATGCTGGATCAGACCTCACGTTTCTCACCCAGAGTAGCTGGAGCTGTGCTGACTTTCACCAGCAGAGATAAAGCAGTGGCAAAAAGCAGGAGGTTGAAAGAGAGAGAGAGCGGGGGGAGAAACCAAATCTGCAGCAGAAAATCTCCAGGCCACTTTGTATCCTGCTAATTTGAGTGGGTCCTGCCCTGATCTCATTTGCATGGGCATAAACCATTTGTAGCTATTGAGGTACATGGAGCACCCATTGCTGTTCTGAAGAAGTGTTCCTTTGCTTTCAGGAATAAAGGCTGCTTTTTCCATCTTCCAATCTAAATCAGATCAGAGACCCAGTAATTAGTATCCTATCTAGTGATTTATAGCTCTATCTGATATTGCAGGGCAAAAGCAACAGATTATTTGTTCTTCTTGAGATAAAATCTGTAGGGCTGGAGTGGGGATGACACACTGAGGCCTCAGCAGTGAGCAGAGAAAGCAGACCTGGCAAAGCTCCTGGCATTTTTCACGTGCTGTCAAAGGCTTTTGGGTTTGCATGCAGAGAGCTTTGGGGCTTGAGGCAGCAAACATTGTGGCAGGGTTCAAGCAGCCTGGTGTGAAGGAGCAGGGATGGGATAGGGAAGCACTTCAGCCCAGCCTGGAACAAATCCCCTTCCTTGGCTCCCTTTCCTCTTGCTCCAAGCACACACAGTGTTGTTGAAAAGCCCTGAGAAATTGTCTGCTGAAAACTAGTTGTGGTTGAGCTGCTCTTGTGACTGCCCACCAGAGCTGCATTTTCTCTGGCTGCCTTGGAGGATGGGGTGATGATTTGGGACATGCTTGCTGAAATATGCTGTTGTGACCCTGGGCTTAAAATAACATCTGGGACAGTGTGAAGCTTAGCTGTGAGAAGCCAGTGCAGGAGGGATGCAGGTGCCACCTGCCCTCTGGTTGTGCCTTCACTCCGGGGTGTCCCACGCTAGGCAAGGCGCTGCCCTGGAGCCCAGGCTGGTCACATGCTTTTGCAGCTGAGGGGTTGGAAAGCACTGAAAATGAACATTTTCCCCTCCTCCACCTTCTCAGCCGACCTTGCATAATTTCCCCTTTAGCCTCCCTAGACAGGTTCATTACAATTCCCATCCATTAATATGTAAATATGCCCTAGAGGAAAAGACAGCCTGAATTTATTAACATGAATCTTTTAACTCTTTCACTGCTGCACTTCCCTTTGTGGTCAGGAGGGTGCATTCCCCAGCCTGGAAAGCTGTGAGGAAGGGAGATTGCGTGAAAGGAGAACCCTAAGGTGCTCCAAGAGGACAGAATGGAGCCATGCCCCTGTGGCACTCCGGGAGGGATGGGTTTTGTCTGTAAGTGCAGGGTTGCAAGTTGCTTAGACCTTGATTCTGCCTTTCATTTCTGCCAAAGGCTTCCTGCACATGCCAGGGCAAACCACTCAACCCTTTGGCCAGCCGCTGGCAGCGGTGGCAGCATCTTTACACTGCAACTTCTGTCACGTGCCAAGGGTAGTGAGGATGTACCTCTGGGCCTTGTCCATCCACAGCTGCACAGGCTGAGCAGGGGGATGGAGGGAGTCAAGCTCTTGGGAAAACTCCAGCATAACAAAGTCCTGGCCACTGTTCCTGCCCAGTGGCACATCTGTCAGGTGGCTCAGACCTGCAGCGAGACACAGCACATCAGGACTCTGTGAGTGCACACTGGGGCCAGGAGCCAGGGGAGCAGAGCCAGGAAAGCCTGGAGGAGCCCAGAGGGCTCACAGAGCTCAGCAACTTGGAGCTGCCCACAGCAACTATTGCCCACCCAGGGGAACTTATGCTTTGGCATTTCTCTGGGCAGATAAAGCCTTTAGGTAGCCCAACAAATTGGTATCTATTGGCTGGCAAATTTACAGTCTGACTCTAATTTGGTTTTCACTGCCACAGTGAGATGAGGAGTAAATTCCTTTTTCTTAATTCAAGGTACATATTGACATTTAATCATCCAAATATGTGCCTCTTTTGACAATTCATTTCCCTTCAGCCCTTTCAACAATTGCCTTTTCTGGCCAGGGCCCTATAAAAGATGATTCCTTGACTCTGCTGCAAAGGAAATGAATGTCTCTTGCTCTCTCTCTCTTTTCTTTTGGTTGTTTGTTTTCCAGCGGGATATATTTCAGTTTGCACCATACGGATGCTGTTTGACAGGAATATTAGCTTTCACACTTCTCTGGGTTTACAAAGCCAGGCATGGAGCCATGTGGTCTTCTCCAGTCCCCACCCCTTTCCCCAATCCTTTCCATACGCTCTGCCCCTCCGCCCCACGTAGCTGTGCTGCTTCTTTTGACTTGTGGCTTCTGCCTTGCAAGCATTTTTGGTGACTCTCATCTTAATACCTCTATAAATAAAGTTAATTAGATCTCCTCTTGAGCTAACTGCAGTGAGGAAAATCCCTCTTCTCCAGTGGTGTATCCTGGCCTTGACTTGGTTCATTTTGGGCACTCTCGCCTTTGGGTTCAATTTCTCCACGTGTCTGTGAGCCACCAGCCCCAGCACAGCACCAGCTCCAGAGGTGACCAGCTGGGAGCACAGCTGTGACAATGCCCAGTGTGAGGGCACAGTGGGATTCCCAGCAGCCTGGCTGGGTGCAGTTTATTTTCCAGGAAGAAAGAGCCAAGAACCTGCCACATCTAGACAGGCAGCAGGAAGGGATGAAGAGTGGGGAAAGGGTTCAGGCACATGGAAATACTTGAAAATCTCCACCAGATGCCCATGCACACACATCCTTCCACACTCCACCCGAAATAATGTCCTCCATCAGTGCTCTTGCAAACATCCAGGGACATCAGCCCAAATGCCCCTTCCTGCACCCATGACAATATCGCCCTCCTCTCCCACCTCAGATCAGTTTGTACCAGTCACATGCTGGACAAGAGAGGGAAAAATTAGGATGATAGGCCTGCCTCCAAGGACACACACTTTGTGTTATCCAATTTTGGATAACCAACCAGCCCCTGGTTATCCAATTTTAGTGTAAAAGCTGGATTGAATAGTGCCGAGGGCACTGGAGACACCAAGCTAGCTCATCCTGTGCTGGTGGCCAACATCTGCCCAAGAGGATCAAAGAAAACAACATATTTTGGCATCAGGCCTTGCCCAAAACTTTTTAAGACGTTTTGTTGACACAGAATGAGTTCAAGTATTGTTGGTATGAGAACATAGTTTTCCATTACTTTGTAATCAAGTTCTTAGTTTTTTGTCTCTGACAGCTTTCTCTAAAGGAAGAAAGAATATCTCTGGTATGTCACTGGCCACCCAGAGTCGGCTTTGCTTCAGCAGAAATAGGGTTTTGCTATTCTTGTGTTTGATGCAGGTTGGAATGGGAGACCATTAGCCTTCCACCCCTGTTGTATTAGGCAAGAGGCTATAATGCATTCCTGGAGTGGGGTGTATTACACAAAGGGCAGCTGCGTTTGCCCCACAGCTCATCTGATTCGGCTTGGCTGGCGCAAGGTTGGCACGGCACGCAAAAGCCACAGGTGCAAAGATCGGGCTGACTCAGGCCGAGGGGAGAATCCAGCAGCGGTCAGAGAGCAGAGTGCAAAGGAGACGCAGCAGCGGGATGCAGGAGTGTCAGCAGCTGCAGCTCCTCACGTGCGTGCTAGGCTGGATTCCTCCCAGGCAGGCGCACACAGCAAGGTGCTACCCTGCCGTGCCCGGGTAAACAGCGGCCAGGCATGCAGGGGAGGGGAAGGCAAGCTGCCTCTCCGAGCGCTGCCCTCTGTGAAAAGCAGAGACGGGGCAGATGGGCTTGGATAAGCACTGGGCCCCTAACCTTACAGCCACCCCATCCAGGTCCGCATCGGGATAGCTGAACACCTCCAGGTCTCTGAAGCAGACTCACCTGGGACTGGCCGGCATCTGTTTGCAGGAAATGCCCTGAGCACGGTCGCAGGCATTGTGGTTTGCGACACTGCTCCTGTTTGAAAGCAGTCCAAAAGGGGACTTGGGGTGAAGTTATTGCTCGGTGTTTGGGTGGTGGTTATGGGGAGACCCTCCTGGGACACTTCAGGGCTGTGCATTTATTCCTTAAGCTTTTAGCGGAAAATAGAATTCCTCTATGTGAGGAATGAAATGGAAGAGCCCCCTCCACAGAGCCGCATCACAGGCAGGGAGCTGTGGTGTTTTTAGGCTCCGCAGCTAATGAGATGCCGTTTTCTGACAGGGGAAGCGTGGCCGTGAAAGACACGCAGTCAGAAGGACCCAGAGGGACCCTGCAGAGCCGACAGCGGGCCCTGCTCAGTGCCCCCGCCGCGGCTGGCAGTCCGAGCGGAACAGCAGCAAGGGGACAAAGGAGGAGGAATGTGCGCAGCGTGTGCCCGGCCTGTGCGCGTGTGCCCGAGTGTGTGTGTATGTCTGTGTGTCTGTGTGTGTGTGTGTCTGTCTGTGTCTGTGTGTCTGTGTGTCTGTGTGTGTGTCTCTGTGTGTCTGTCTCTGTGTATATGTGTGTGTCTGTCTGTATGTGTCTGTGTGTCCGTCTCTGTGTATGTGTGTGTGTCTGTGTGTGTGTCTGTATGTGTCTGTGTGTCTGTCTCTGTGTGTGTGTGTCTGTCTCTGTGTGCCTGTCTGTGTGTGTGTGTCTCTCTGTCTGTCTGTGTGTCTGTGTAGACGGGCGCGTGCCCCGCAGCATGTGCATGTGCAGCGTGCGCGACCCGGAGGGGTGCGGGCGGGGGTGAGGTGACACCGCGCTGCCCGGCGGTGACAAAGGCGCGGCCCGCCGCCGCTCTCCCCCATTCACAGCCGGCGGGCGGCGCGGCCGGGTTTTCTTTTTTTTGTGAATGGAGGCGGTGACGTCGCCGGGCCCGCGCGCCGCCCCCCCTCCATTCATGCGGCCCCGCGGATG
>WBNO01019905.1:802387-907156 GCA_013400575.1 Peucedramus taeniatus
TGGGCTCCCGGGACGGAGCCAGCGCGGCCGGCAGCCCCCAGCGTGGGTGCCCGGGCGGTCTGAGCCGGCTCAGGGACATCGAGCGGGCGCCGTGGCCCTGCCCGGGACCCGAGGGAAGGGAATGTGGGGGGAAATCCCCCCGCGCTTTGTTTGAGTCCGTCCCCGGCCGCACGGTGCAGAGGAGGTATTTGTGCAGGGTCAAATACCCGCTGTCACGGCCGTGTCCCCTTGCAGCGGGCAGAAAACCCGGGGATGCCTCTGTGCTCCTTTTGCGACTACAGCAGGGATCAGGGCTTCCCCCCTCTGCCGTGTGCTAAATGGGAAGCTGTGCACATTTGGAGCTGCTGGTCCTGAGAATTGCCGTGAGATGATTTAGGGGCGGGGGATGCTCAGCTGGGGTTCCTGGATGAGCTCTGTGGGGCTTTTTCTTTTTTGTTTACAGCCTGAGAGTCAATTTATTCCTTGGCTTACTTACAGCAGGGGTGAGGATGTGTATGCAGAGTAGCAAATCCATTAAGAGGCTTGATAGATGGAGGAACTAGCACTTGAGTTGTACTAGATACAGTAAAAGCAGCAGGAGCTGTTCCAGGGATGCGATACGATGTGCTGCTGCGGGAGTGCCTGCACAGCACGGGCTCGCTCCTTTTCCGTGAGCCAGCGTGGTGCTGGAGCCACGCATGTGGCAGGAAATGCTGCTCTCCTTCTAGGGTGGCCTTTGTCAGCTGAGAGCTTCTGGTGCCTCTGTGGTTCTCGTGGGAGGTTGGTTGGAATGGGAGCCCTTTTAAGGAATGGGCTCCTAGAGACTCAGTCTCAGCACTACAGTCTTCTTCTTGTGTTCCACAGAGCCACTGAAATAATCTTGCTCTGATTCCATGAGAGCTACACTAACCCAGAGCTGTGCGTGCCCAAGTGCACATTTGTTGGGTGCAGGTCACGATGAAGATCCTGATGTGTTTTGTGCAGGTCAGGCTGCTGCCAGGTTCCCTGTGAAGCAGCCTGGCTGGGGATTGCTTGGCCATGGGCACCTGCCCTGCCTGGCTCCTGCACGGGCAGGGCTGGCGTGAACAGCCAGGAGCTGAACGAATCTCATCTGATTCATTGAAAAGGTCTCTTTTTCTTTCCAAGAACCGTTCTTTCCAAGATGTTTCTGCCCATCGCCCAGGGCAGCTTTTCCCTCTCATGGTGCGATGACCACTGGAGTGTGATGTGGTAGATCCAGGGATTTTAGGACCAGATCTCGGAAGTTATCTAACAAAGGCTCTTGGTTTTGGGTGCTCTTTCAAACCGAAGCAGTAGGACTGTAAAGGGATGTCAGGCCAGGGAAATGAAGCCTCTGCAAACTGTCCTGGCTGCGTGGGAGGGACAATGCAAATGCAGTGATAAATCTGCACGGTTCTGCTTTAAGGTACTAGAGCCCTTCCTTTAGTAGGGGGAGGAAACCACAAAGGACACTGGGATGCTGGCAGTATCGGGCTCTAGCTGCCCAGGGATTCCTGGGCTGCTTGAGACGCTTGCATCCATTGTTTTGAATATCCAGCCTTGTTCGGGGCAGTCTCAGAGCTAAGGCTGGATAAGAAGGATGTGTCATGCCGTATGCTATGGTAAGCCAAAATCTGCAGGCATAGGTCCTGCAGTTGGTTTGAATCTTCAGGATCCATCCTGGGAGTCAGGGCTTGATCTAGCTGGAGTCCTGTGGTGATAGTAAAATACTTGATTTTCATTGATTTTGAAGCTCAAAGTCAGACCCTACAAGGATGTCAGGGTTGTTGATTTGATTTCAATGAGAGAAGGAAATTTCACCAGAAGTGTTTCTTGGCAGGCCAACACTGCAGTTTCCCTGTCCTGGGAACTCAGTGGGATTTGCTCTTGTTTCACCTGCCATGACAAAGCCCTGACATCCCCTGTGCTTATCCCCCTGGCAGCAGGTCAGAGGAACAAGCTGCTCCATGCTCAGCTTTTACCTTGCACCTTCCTTGGGAAGCAGCAGACGCCTCTGTTGGAGGGCAGCTTGGCTGTACCTGGCCAGAGCCAGGGCTTTCCTGGTCCATTGGTTTGGGAGCTCTGAGCTGGAGGGTCAAGCTGGGAATGGGAGACCTGCCTGTCTTTTGTGACAAAATGATGGGTCAAGGGAAGATGAGAACTGAACAGTCTTTGGCCTCAGAGCAGCTTTTCCCACTTAAGTCTGAGTATGCTGGAAATAAATCCTCTCTTCATTGTCTTGGAGAGCAGCTTTGGCCTCAGCCTTGGGTTTTGGCTGGCAGCATGCAGGGGACCAAACCCTGGACCAGAGACTTTGGGTGGCCAAGATCATTGCTCTTGGTGCTCTTGCTCCAAGGGAAGGGTAGGGCCTCAGGGATTCCCCCCTTGCTGCCGAGAGCCTGGCTGCACCTCCTGGGGCAGGAGACCACTCTCCATCGCTGTAGCATCATCTAGTGGCCAAGGGCATCTCCGGCTGTGCCGTTCTGCAGTGCTGTGAATGCACTCTGGGCTAACACTTTGTGCCTCTCTTCTTGCAGGGGGCTATGAGCGCTTCTCCTCGGAGTACCCCGAGTTCTGCGCAAAAACCAAGTCCCTGAGCAATGTGTCACCCCCCACCAGCGCTGAGCCCCTGGACCTGGGCTGCAGTTCCTGTGGGACCCCCTTCCATGACCAGGTATGTCAGCATTGCAACCTGCTCCAATGGGAGTCTCTCTGCTCTCCCTCAGCTGGGGCTTGTGGAGCCAGGGCCCTGCTTCCTTTCCTCTCATGGGAAGGCATGGTGGTCCTCCTAAGCCCAAGGTGTTCGTGTGCCCCACTGAGCGGACAAGCCCAAATCCTGTTATCCCACACCCGCCTGTTTCTGAACAGGACAAGGAGAGGGAGAGGAAGGGCTGAAACACATTTAGCACCTCAGGAAGGCAGCATCTGCTCCCTCTTCTGAGGGCCCTGGATCAGGTGCCAGGTTGCTGCACAGATTGATGTTTCCAAGCCATCTGGATGTGTGTCCTGCCTGCCACTGTCCCCTGGTCAACCTGTTGTCTTCCTCTGTCACAGGGGGGGCCTGTGGAGATCCTTCCCTTCCTCTACCTTGGCAGCGCCTACCACGCAGCCCGGCGGGACATGCTTGATGCACTGGGCATCACAGCCCTGCTGAACGTCTCCTCAGACTGCCCCAACCACTTCGAGGGGCTCTACCAGTACAAGTGTATCCCTGTGGAGGATAACCACAAAGCTGACATCAGCTCCTGGTTCATGGAGGCAATTGAGTACATTGGTGAGTGCCTGTGCAGAGATGTTGTGTCCATTGGTGGCACCGGTGGGAGGGAGGTCATCCACCACCTGCAGGTTTGGTGAGGGGCTGGGCCGTGGTGGCAGTGTGTGGCTCTCATGTCTCACCCCTGTTGCCCTCCAGACTCGGTGAAGGAGTGCTGTGGCCGGGTCCTGGTGCACTGCCAGGCTGGCATCTCCCGCTCAGCCACCATCTGCTTGGCGTACCTGATGATGAAGAAGCGTGTCAAGCTAGAGGAGGCCTTCGAGTTTGTCAAGCAGCGCCGGAGCATCATCTCGCCCAACTTCAGCTTCATGGGGCAGCTGCTGCAGTTCGAGTCGCAGGTGTTGGCCACTTCATACGCAGTGGAGGCCGTCAGCCCCTCGGGGACGCTGCGGGAGCGGGGCAAGGCCACCTCCACCCCCACCTCGCAGTTTGTCTTCAGCTTCCCGGTGTCTGTCGGTGTCCATGCCACCCCCAGCAGCCTCCCCTACCTGCACAGCCCCATCACCACGTCGCCCAGCTGTTAGCTCAGGGCCGAGGCCAGCCGGGCAGGTAGTGCCGGGCGTGCAGGGCCGCGGAGCCCTGCGATGTTAAGCAATAGTGCCGGACACTGCCACTCACCCTGGACTCGCCATCTTTTTCGTAGAGAAATTTCTTACCTCATCTTGGTTTGTTTGCTTTTTATTGTTATGTTTTGAAAGCACGAAGTTGTAAAAGCCACAAACCTTGACATTGTCCAGGCTCTTTGGGGGAGGAAAAAAATAGTGTACTGGGTTTCCTCAAGTGCCTGGTCTTCACATGTTTCCATCCCTATTTTACTGTTGTTTTTTACATCTCCCCTTCTCCCCATGTTTCTGCCCCCAGCTCATCTAGGTTGACAAGGGACCATTCCCTGTTTTTATTGTGCAGCAGCCTTCCCCCTTGCAGAGAGACCTGTGTGTGTGTGGTAGGTGCTGCTTACCTGAGCCAGGTACACTTCCGACAAGCAGAGCTGCAGGCAGGGCCTTGGGGCGAGCAGGGGTGGTGGCACAGGGCTGCCTGCGCTCACCCTCAGCCCTGCCAGTGGCTGGGGAGATGAGGCAGGAGCTGGCAGGCACCTGCCAAGTCATCAGATGAGCCTGTTCTGGGGGGGAGAGCAATCTCTGTGGTTGGGAAGTGGTTTGGAGGGAGAGATGTAGCCTGAAATGCCTCTTTTCTTGCCTCTGTGGATCACTGGTTTCTAGCAAACTTAGGTCCAATCTCCTGTGGCTTTAAGATGAGAATGAAGGGGTTGGGGCAGCAGTCTGGGCTGCTTTTGATTACTCTGTTCAGTTTCCTCTCCACCTGTCCCACTGCTGCTCTTCTTCCAAAAGAAGCAGGATGGGACATGGGTGGGCTATTAATGAAAGAGAGAAGCTGTGGGGTGGAGGACAGGCTGGCCCAGAGGTGTCATTCATCCAGCATTTTCAAGCTTCTCCCACCTCATGACCAGCCCTTTTCCTGTGTTGAGTTTTGTTCACCTGTGCAACATTTCTGCAGCTTTTGGTCCAAGCCTTGAAAATGCCTCATCTTCAACCCACCTGGAGCCTTATTTCCCACCCTACCTCTGTCCTTTCCTCCAGTCCAGTCCAACACACAAGATGCCTGTGTGGCTGATGTACATATGTATGGTTTTGTTCTTTTTTTTTTTTTTCTAGAAATTAACTTTTTATTTATTGCCTGAGGGAGGGAGAAAACATTGTTTGGAGAAAATAAAAATAAAACTGTTTTCAACAGTTTGGCTGGAGCAAATTTGTCCTAAGACCAAGACAGAAGGTTGGGCACACATTCAACTTTCACAGAGCAACTGTTAAAAATGTATTTATTGACTTTTAAACTATTACAAGTATTGCAGATCAGACATTTAGCCAAGCACACTTATAGATCAAACTCAGTTGTTACAGAGATGTTACCTAAAGTCCACCATGTAGGTAGGCTGAGAAACTGCCCATCATCTTCAACTTTAAAAGAGAAGGTAAAAGAAGAAATAAATAAAAGATATCCCAGCTCCAGGTAATTGGCAAACAAGAGAGGACAAATACAGGGCTAGTTATGAAAACAAGTTACACAAAAAAGGCCTAGAAATTCAACCCCCAGCTACATTGCCATCTGGGTTGCCAGAGAAAGCAATTAGGAATGACAAAGCACAAGCTCATGGGACTGCAGCACAGAAAATCCCCATTTCAATTTCCAAAGCTGAAGCAAGTTCTGCAGATGTTAAGAAAGTGTCAAAATTATCTTGTAGTAACAGAGATTCTAATAAACTACATTAGTAATTAATGGGACCAGCACCAAAACTTGCTACCAACAGTTCAGCAAGACCGATACATCAAAACCAGTCAGATAATGCGATTTGACAGGCATATGTGTCAGTGTAATGGAAATGCATCTGCTTCCCATGTCCCCCACAGATTCCCAGGCTCATTCACCTTGCTTCAGAGATTTTAACACACATACAGTGTTCCCCAATCCCCTGGGTTTCACATCTACTCTGTTCAGAAAGGTGGGAACACTGCCACTCTCGGAAAGACCAGGAGAACATGCTCTGGACTGTGCCAAGCCACCACCTCTCATCACCAAGGGATTCAAGTCTGTGGAGGTTCACAAGCCAGTTGCTACGTGAGACAAGAACTGAGTATGTGCTTTCCCAGGTCTTCCCTGTCCAGGCTGCAGCATAGCTTACAATGCTGCACAAATACTCAGCTTACCATAACTGAAGCATGCATTAGATGCACATCCTCTTGGATTTCTGAGCTAGACTTTCTGTGGCAAAGCAGCATGGAAACAGAGAAATCCCACTGAAAATAAATTCACATATTTCCTGACATTCAGCTTCTGAAAATGATTAGCAATGTTCAAACTAATTTGTTTTGTGGCTGGACCCCTCCTTTTACCCATATTGAAAAATCCTGTTCAAGGCAATTTCTGTTAACAGTCCCATATGGAAATTGCAGGCAGTGCATGAACTGTGCAGAAACAGATGTAATTGCAGGGATGCAGGAGGCTTTTTTGAGATTTGCCACTGTCTTAAGTAGCTCTCAGAGGCCATGCAATGGCACAACATGTTTGCATCCCTCAGCACCTCACACATTCACAGGGAGCAGACACCTCCTCTAACCCAGAACAAACAGTAGGAGCAGCTGGTTTCCAGAGGCAAGAAAATGCCTTTCTCCAGGAGCTACTCCCTCCCATGTACCACATGCCTTTCTGTGTCTGCTGGCCACCACAGCCAACAGTGCAGAACATTTTGCAGGGTTTTCTCTCTGCTTTAGTGTAGAATTTTCTTTTGGGGTACTCCCATAACAAACAAGTAAAGTTTAGGTTTGCAGGTAAAATAAATTCCTGCCACATAATGCAGTGGGATTCAATTGCATCACATGCAAACACTCGAAACAGAGGTTAGAAAACCAATAGTGACTGCAACATGGTGGAACTAGTATAAGAGGTTTGTAACAGTCTCTGTGGAGCTGGGATCAAACACAACTGGTAGATAAAAATAAGAATGAAAAAAATAAAATACACCTTATTAAGGTACTGTACTGTCTGCTTTTAATCCTAACAAAAGTTTTGTTGACAGCAATCAATGCAGTGTCACTCTGCAGGTATCTAAGTCATCAGTCTCATGGAAACAGTTTCAGCAATGGAGAGCGTAATCCTCCCTCCTTTCTTAGGTGGTGACTTTTCTTTCTGTTTTGCCTATTAAGGTCCTGTTGTGAAACTACACAGAAGTTTCAAAATGATGCCTCAAAGGGACACTGACAAAAATCAACAGGCCTGAGAGACATATTTCCCTTGTGCCAGCAGGCACCAAGTTCTGTCCCTGGTCTCCCAAGCCTATGAGGGCTTAGCTCAGTGTTATTACGTCCTCAGCTCCTACTGTGCCTCCCACTGGTGATCCAATGCTACAAAATGAGCATCCCTGTATCAAGGGACTGCTCTTCTCAGGAGGTCAAAAACTTCATTTCTCAGGAGGCAGCAACTGCCTGGTTATGGGGTCACAGCATTTTTAAGGTCCCATTGTAGTTAACTCCCCCAGCTAAAGCAGCAGCGTCTGTACCGTTAAGAGCCTGCCAAACGCACCACAACCACGACCGGGATTTTAACGGTAACTCTGCTACTGATGGGCAGATCCTCACTTTGTTTTGAGCTGTAAGAGGAGCTATGACAACATACTCCTGCACAGGTGTCTACAACACACAGATGCATCATCAGGCCTGGGTATTCCTCTGTGTCTGGCCACAAACGGATATGAGATCACGTCATTACGAGACAAAAACCACTGCAAAATTATTTCCTCACAAAGCACCTTTACTCTGCACAGAACATCAGAAACATTAACACTGGCAGCTCAAAGATACTGGGAAGGAGAATCACAGAATATGCTGAGTTGGATGGGACCCATCAGGATCATTGAGTCCAACTCCTGGTTCTACACAAAACAGCCCCAAGAGTCACACCATGTGCCTGAGAGTGTTTTCCAAAAGCTTCTTGAACTCTATCAGGCTTGGTGTTATGATCACTTCCCTGGGGTCCCTTTGGGTGAAAATCCTTTCTCCTAATATCCAACCTAAATCTCCCCTGACTCAGCTTCATGCTGTTTCCTCCAGTTTGTTACTGGTCATGGGAGTGAAGACAGCGGTACCTGCCCCTCCACTTCCTCTCGTGAGGATGTTGAAAACCCCAATGAGGTGTCCCCTCAATCTCCTCCAGGCTATTTTTATCCTCTAGAAGTTTCAGGCTGCAAAAGGAATCCAGACTAGCCATTAGTTCAACCAGCACATAGGAAACAACAAGCAAGAACAGCATCCGGTGTGGGCTCGGTGGGGTTTTTCTTTTTAGAGTTGTTCTTGTTTTTGAAAGATGTAAAGCTTTTAACTTTCCCGCCCACATTAACCATTTTGTTCACTGAGGCAGCACAGCTGTTTCACCATTTAAAACTATGTCTAACTGGGGATGGAGAGCAGCACTCGCTCTGGTCGCTATCTGAAACCCTAGAGCAGATAGGCACATCCCCTCCCTCCATTATTAACTAAATGAAAAACAAACCCCAAACTTAAATGGTGAAAACAAAGCTTCAAAGCCTAGTGGTGATCTCTGCAATCCTCTAACACTATGAAACAAGTAGCCAAAAGACAAGCACCCAATTTTATTAATGAAACTTGTTTAAAAAGACAACTAGGCTAGAGCCTGGCTGGGACGTCAAAGCTACATATTTAATCAGGTCACAAAATGAAGCGAGAACCATATATCCACTGTCAGCTCAAGAAAAGTAAAATTCAGAGTTCAAGTTCTGTTGAAGTATTGCTATTTCTAAGGTTTCCTTCAGAGATATTACCAACAGATGATGTTCAGGTAGTCATATTGCATCAAATGACTGATTTTACAGTGGGTGATATTTCTTGTGAGGATGACTTGCTTCAACATTAATGCCTTAACATTAAAAATAAAAATGTTGTGTCTTAATGCTGAAAGTGAAATGCTCTTCAGGATTAAGTCTGTTTTATACAAACATGTTAGCAAAATCTTGCTTGTGGGGAACATTTATATTTTTATGAACTAAGAGCACACTATTCTGTTGCTTTCTTGCTTTAAGGGGGATAAAATCTGAATGCATGAACTGGATCATCAGATACTAAATAGTGCTGGTTGATAGGGCAATGTACAATGTGTTGTGTCCAAAGGAACATTTTTTTCCTTCAGTTGTTACATGGTCAACACTGAAGCACATCTCCTGGTAATGGTTGTTAGGAAAAAAATTAACAGGTCTTGATCTTCAACCTTCTCTGAAACTGTAAAACACCACAAAAAAGAAACAGTTCCTACTTTTGTTAAATCCATATCTACCATGAGGGGGACTTTTGAAATTGTTTGATGCTGTGCTATGCAATGCTTAAAAATAACTTTCTCCTACCCAGCAAAATAAACCTGGGAATTTGGGAAGAAGGGTATTAAGTGAATAAATCCTAACTTTGTTCTCTGGTATACCTGCAAACAAATCCGCTTGCCAACTGATACTTTAAAATTTTGTTTTCATCAAAATGTAAAATCAGTATTTAAAAAAATTATTACTTTTGTAAATCCCTTAAGCTCTCCAACTGTGATGTCACACACAAAGATGTGACAGGAAACTGCTGTAATACACTCTCCCTTACCAGCCCGAAACCCATTTATGGGTCTCATCTTACAGAGGGACATGAACCAGATATGCCCTCCTGTATGAAATCTTCTGACTTTTCACTTGCTTCTCCCAGCAAAACCATACCCTGCTGTAATTGGAGAACATTTCACAAGCTGCATGTACTTAACAGGAGCCTTATAAAATGTTCTTTTAGAGATGCCAGCAGAGGGCATGGACCTGTTTCATGAAGTTTTTCTAAGCACAAGAGCTGGTTTTACCCTTGCAAACACTTCCCAGGGCTTCCCCCAGAAAACTCACAGACAAGGCAGCAAACTGACATAGTTTGTTTCCACTCTAAAGTTACACTCACTCATGTTATTGTTTGCTCAGAGGTGTGCAAAAAAATCCCTATATTGAATAACTTGACCTAGCCCCTCCTCAGATGAAATTTATATTGCATTGTTAATGATTTTAGTCAACTTGACTTTGTGCAAAATATCTTCAAGAAAGTTCTGGCTCAACTTCAGAATACAAAAGGAGAATAAATAGGATCTCTTGAAAACAGGAAATGAATGGTGTATGCTGAAAAGAAAATTATAGGCTTAATGTAATTTATCTGCAAATAACTAGAAAAGTAGTGTCTGAAATTTGAACATGTGAGATGGCAGCAATAAAGATTTACATTTGCACAATAATGTTCCCAAGGTCTAGATCAAAACAATATTATTTTACACATGGTATCTGCAGAGACTAGGAGCCTGAGATATGTTATTAAAAGGCAGTCCCTTGTAAACTTTCCTCAAGAGGAACAGTAGCAGTTGAGTATGCAAGAGTTACTCATTATCATATTCATCAAGACAGCAATACTTTATAAAAGACATACAGCTTATTTCCAGGTTGTTAAGAATTTTATATGATACTGATTTTCTGAAACATGTATCCATCCAGTCCGAGATTGAAGTCACATCCTTCTTCACTGCTCTGAAGCTACTAGGTCTTTTGTTCTGCTGCTGTTGCTGTCTGTGAGGGAGCTTCTGGTTTCACAATCTGGTATGTAATGAGATATTCTGGGTACGCCTGAAAGTAAAATAAGAAAAAAAAAAACCCTGGTTTATGGAAGAGTAACTCAGCAAGTTCCAGTTTTTGCATTTCACTAAACACTTACCAGGAAGGACACACAAGAACCACCTCTATGTTCACAGCGTGCAAGAAAAAGTGGATATTTCAAACCTAGCCAGCACTATGTGGAACTGCTGGACGCACTTAACACCTTGGTTAACACACAAATATGTTTCTTCCACGCAGTCACTGCCAGAAACTGTGTGCAACAGGAATTCAGAGTTACTCTCCTTGTTAGCTAATCCTACCAATTGGTCAGTGCCTGTTAAGTTACTCAAAAATCTCGGATGACTGATGAAGTCTGACCTCAAAAGGGTCAACAGCTTGCAATGTAACCTGCAAAGGCCTTTACTGGCAGTAAAATACTTGGCCCATCCAAAGCACATGTATGTCATCTGTCCATCTGTCCAGTGTTTCCTGGAGACAGCTGGTAGCCAGCTCAGTCCCAGAACAAATCTGGAGTTGATGGAGGGCAGGGCCCCATTTGGAGGAACCTCGAGAGATGAGAGGAGACCCGGCCTACAGAAGCCTCATGTAATCCAGCATGGGCAAAGGCACCTGAGATAAATTCCTTGTAACACTGCAGGATGAGAAGCCACTCAGCTGAAAAGGTGATGGGGTCCTCGGGTAACAGCAAGCTAAAGCAGAATCAATAGTGTGTCCTGGCAGCAGTAAAGGCTACAAGCACCCTGTGGTAAATCACCAGGTGTAGCAGCAACTGCTGTTTATTCAGTACTCCCTTGACCACATCTAGAAAACCACACACTTTCTTGTATTGGTTCTCCAACACAAGAAAGATGCCAACAAGCTGGAGCCAAGTTCAGCAAAGGACCAGTAAGATAGTCAGTGGCATAGAGCACAGGATAAAGAATAAGATGCTGAGAGAGAGATGGGCTTGTTTGATCAAAAAAGAGAAGGCTTTGTGGGACCATCATTGTCACTCTATCACAGAAGGTCACCTGACTGGTCAGGCACAATCTGTGCTTACTGAAGCTGTGCTGGCTGTCTTGAATCACCTCCTGATCTGGCATGTGCTTTCCAGGATCTGTTCCATGATCTTCCCGGGCACAGAGGTGAGGGCCACCTGTCTGTAGTTCCCTTGTGTCTACTTTTCTCCCCTTTTAAAAAATCTGAATGATGTCTCCCTTTTCCCATTCATTTGGGATCTTGCCTGACAGCCATGACTTAGCAAATATCACAGAACTACAGAACATTCTGAGTTGGAAGGGACCTGCAAGGACACCACCAGGTCCAACTCTTAAGTGAATGGCCCATACAGGAATCAAACCCATGATCGTAGTATTATTAGCAGCATGTTCCAACCAACCGAGATAATCTCAGGGTGTGATGGAGAGTGGCTTGGCAACACCATCAGCCAGCTCCCTCAGGACCTGAGGTGTTGTCATCAGGCCCCACAAATTTGTGGTTATTCAGTTTGATCAGATGATCTGGGAGCTACCCATGGTAGTAACCAAAACACTTTTACAGAATCAAGGTCTAGCTGAGTTATTCAGATTAAAAATCAACTTTTGAAGACTCCTGTGCTACTCCAGCTGCCATATAAAAGTAGCCTCTGTCATTGCTGGAAATCTACAGGTAAAAAGCCCAGAATCCTCAAGATGTACTAGAGCCCCAAAAATGCATGTGATCTTGATAATGCAGTAATGCCACTAAAACAGAACGGGAGAAAGCTTACTGAGAGAAGCTACAATTCTTAATAGACTTAATTATTTCCCCAGTGCTGCAGAGGGGAAATGAGGCAATTCTGCATGGTACAAATCAGAGCATATCAGCGGATAGGAGTAGCATTTGCTGTCTAGATACAGTTCACTGTTTATTTCCCCATTTAAATGAAAGAAAACCCAACAACCTAATCAGCAGTGTCATCACAGCACCGGTCTGGAAAGCAGCCACACCCATCTGCAGCTCCAAGCTCTGTCCTTGTATAAAGGCAGTCCCTGCTGACCCACCTACCTGCTCCCCCCTGTAGATAACATACTCGGCATAAGCAAGTCCGTTCACGCTTGGCCTGCCGATAACAGAATGGTGCCCGGGAGGGGCGTGAGCCATTTTCATTGTGCTGAACTGAAGAAAGGATTTGCCAAGGGTCACTCTGCAGAACAGCATTTGTCTAAAATGAAAAAAGAGAGTATCATTTTCAAGTATCTTACTAGGAGTTGTATGCTTCCAGAAGGACTTCAATCTTTTGAGTTTATTTCATTACAATTAATTTCACAAGGCTTTTTAGAGAAATCCTTTGAGAAACCAGTTCTAAGACTGTATAAAACCTGTCACAAAAAATCTTTCATGACACACAGAAGGGAAAACACAGAGTTTGTTTAGTCCTCACATGGAAGCCTGTTCTAGTTCATTTTATACAAAGCTGTTGAAAGAAGCTGAAACTCTCTGTGTTCCTACCAGCAGGGAATGGACAGGTGTCAAAGTGTGAAAAACATATTGATCTACTCCGGGACAAAAAGCTGTGATTAAGTCCTGTTCCAAAATTATCTACCTCCAAAATTATCTGAGCCACAGTACCACACTGTACTGCTGACCACCACTTTGTACTGCAGTTGTGTCCCGAGAGTGCCTGGAGTTTAATTGCTATTTTCCCCTGACTCTTCATTTTCAAACTTGCTGTTTCAAGCCTCTTTCCTGAGCCACAGCTCACTTTGATTTATACTCACTGCATGCTTAGATGTAATTTTTGACCTTCTTGTGGGACCTGCTGCATTTATACTCGTTTTTGTTCAACCTTGACAAACTGAAAACTGCATTTTTCCTGCCATGACCAAGCTCAAGTAGCCATTCTTTGCCGGCATGTCACCCTGTGCTAGGATCATAAAAACCAGGACAGCCAGAATTATGTGTGGGGAACTCTGCTGGACTCCTACCTGTGGCAGATGTAACAGGACCTGTCTTTGTGTGTGGGACAGCCGGTTCCTCCCCCTATTCCGTACACATATTGGTTGCTTTTTGAGGAGTTCTCAGCAAAGTAAATTCCAGCTCCAAACATTCCTCCAATGTATGCATGCCTTTCATCAAATCCTTTGTGAATGATAGCATTAATAAAAGGAGACCCTAAAACAGTGACACAAAAAAGACATATACTTGTTAAGTTGTATAGTAATACAAGACTCAATGTCAAGAGGTGTTTATCTGCCTCAAATAGACCATTAAACACCAGAAAGTGTGCTCAGTCAGCTGGAAGGGGGCGATACCCAGCAGGATGCAGTGATGTGTGGGATTTATCATTATATACCAAAATCCCACGTGTGACTCACTTCTTACTCATTTCACAGATCTCATTAAATGGCTTTCCCCCCACTCACATTTCAGTGCAATTTATCTTGTCAATGCACCCTCTCCAAGAGTCAGCACTGGTAAAGGTGGGGCAAGGTGTCAGGACAATCTTACCCAAAACCAATTTCCTATACAGAATCCATGGAAGAATCTAGGGCACAAAGACCTTCAAGCAATTGTCATTTGCAGGCATTTCCAGAGAAATCTTACTGAAACTTATGGCTGGTTTTGATTCCTTCCCCTGATGTTTGCCTGAAGCACCAGGGTAAAACGCTTTTATTGTGTGTTGCTCCCCTCATTTAGAAGACACCATGTCTTTCCCACAGCAATCTAACATCAACCCAGCAGCTTTACTGGAAGTGGCTAGGATACAGCTTAGCAAAAAACCTTTCTCTTTTTTAAAAGCTGAAACATAATAAAAGTATTTCTTATCTAGTGTAGCTTTTTGGATTGCAGTAACCACACAGAGTAACTCCACCACCCCCACACCCCCAAATGCACCCCCTGCATTTCTAGTGTAGAAATACAATTACTTGCAGAGGATGGTGACACAGCAACAATAATATTGCCTGTAGGTCTCTGCAAGGTTTGGGATTTTTTGTTAAATACCAGTACATACAAAGAGACACTACTTCCTTACCGTGAAACAACATGCGCTCATTGTGATGATTATGATTCTCCTCTGAGACCTCCTTCTGTCTGTGACAGAATCTCTCCCGCAACTTCTTGTTCACGACCTTTTGAATCTGCAGTAGAACAACAGATCCAACCATGCTGTTACCATAACATTTCAATCTCTCACACGTATTTGAATTGCAATGGAAATGAAATCTAGTTTCACAGAGTTCACATTAATTTGACAGGGAAACGGACAGAAGACACAAGAGTACTATGAAAAAACCCCATGACTGTTCCGCACGCAAGGCTGAAGTCTCTCAAACAACTTTGTAGCCCACACCTACAAATAATTGAAACTACTGTGAAACTGCAACCTAAGTCCTCAGCTTTAAGGACAACTTCCAGGCTTCTTCTCACAGAGCCTGCAATATCACAAAGAACTACAAACTGTCTGAAACTCCTTCTCTCTCTGCTCTGAGCTCTGTTGACCTATCTCATCTAGCTCCTTGAAACTTGCTGTCTAGTTTAGGTTTATTTTTTATGAAAAGAACCAACTTTTGGTTCTGTTTAATCTATCTATATAATTTCAGCCACATGCTCTAATACCACTGTGATTTCTGTAAAAGATTTCACCATTGGTTGGGAGTAGGATGGAAGAAGAGTTTACTTCAGGACGCATGATCTATTGGATCAAGTGGCAAAGGCTCTGCACAGGCTTACTTCTCAAAGAGAAAGGCAGCACAGGTTTGCTGAAGCTCAGAAACCAAGTTCTCTTCTGATTCCTCTATTTCCTTCTCCCCAGAAAAAGAAACCAGAAAGTGTACTTTCCCTCAAAAAGACAACACTATTTTCTGGAATACCCTGGCTTGCAAAATGCATTCTTCTAGTTGGCAAGGGCAAAGGAGGCGGTGTCAAGCTGGAAAGTTGCACAGGGAGATATAAACTCCTTACTAGAAGTCATGATCATCCTTTCACGCACACACACCCACCCCAAATCTCCTTTAAAATGACAAGAAAAGGCTACACTGAGAAAAAAGATAAATCTGTGTTGCAAGGGTCAAACACAGAAGTTATAGGCCTCTGAAATTCAATCAGGTTCTTCACCACCTCTGTTTTCAACATCAGTCCTTCAGACTCCTTTAGGAGCCCAAGTGACACTTCTCCCTCATGCCCTGTGCAGAGCACGCATTCATTTTAGCACTTGCATTAACTCTTGTTTCTGAATATCATTTCCACAAAGAACTTTAAATATAAAAGGGCAAACCATTGAACTGGTTCTGCCTGCTGGTGTTAATACTAACATACTTTACCACATAAAACTGGGAGGCTTTCAAACTTACCCTGATGACATTGTATCTGTTGAAGATCCCGCCAGCATTGCCACCATCCCGATGCTCCCGGATCGTACTTTGCATCTACATAAGAACCCAAAACCGCAAGTTCAGCACATAAACCTTTCTAGCAAGGCAAAGTATCCATGCAATGTCTCAGGATACTATCACTGGCAACAACAGACAGTTTTGATGGAAAATGAATTAAAAAATGGGAAAAAAAAAAGAAATTTTAAAAAAATCTCTATTTTAAATTGAGGTATATGCTAATTTCTCAAGCACCCAACACATTATGCTGTTCCAGAATAGGGAAGCTGGACGATGCAATTATCCAATCTTGCAATAAAAATCCACATAGGAAAAAAGAGACTAATAGTACTTGCTATCAAAATTATATACAACTAGAAAGTCTCCTTTAAATTAGAAAAAAACCTTTGAGTTTTAATTCTTTGAGAATTAATATACAAAAAGATCACTTCATAGTAAAAAAAAATGTGATTTTAATGATTTTAGTTTCCATTTCCTAGTATTAGGGAAATACCTGCAAATTCTCCTATGTAATTCGCAGTACATTTCTCATTCCCTCAGAAATAGTTTCATTGTGTCTTTTAGAGAACTATTTATAGCTACAGCAACAATATTTTGTAACAGTTCAAATGAATATTCCAATTTACTACTACACACAAGTTACCCTTTCCTTCAGAAAAGTTTATAAAAAAGATCTGCACAAACTCCAGTTTATGAAGTTACTAATAAAAAATATACCCATCTAAGCTAGTAGCAATCCTGATAATCTAGACTTTTTAAATGACTCCAAACACTTCTGTGCTATAGTGTAGGAACACGACACAAATAGCAAATGCAATAAATGGAGTAAAATGCAGTAAAATAGAGTTTCTACCAAACACAACTCTTCAGGAAGTCTCTTTTCTGTTATGATTTTTGCTTTCAAAATGGTATGTGCCTGTAGTTTACTTAAATAAAAGAGCATGTGTGTGTGTGGGAGGCAAAATTACAGTCAATTCTCAATCATCCAAGAGCTGTTTATCTGGGTTACAGATTAACTAAGCCACTGAAACAAGAGAAAACAAGCTGGTTCACAGATAATGCTTAGAGAATTGCAAGACCTTGATGCCTTGGTTTCAAACACAGTTTTTAATTCTCACAGGTCCACCTATCTACAGAAAGCTCTGCAAACCCTCCCTATGAGACAATATCCAAGACACAACGACAAAATATAACTGGAATAACACTAAGTGAGAAGAGACCACTTACTAAAAAAATTGGCAGGACATAGTAAAATAATTTCTATCATTGTTCTATATGAAAGGACAAATGAAGAACCCCAAACTCCATATCAGATCTATGCAATCCATACACCAAAGCCTATTTTAGCACTTCCAACACGTATTGCACTCTTTAGCTCTGACAGGTTATCTGTGGAAAGAAAAATATACAGCCCCTAAAGCATTAAGAAAGGGACTTGGATTACCTCTTCTTCTACAGACTGATACTCCTTATCATCAGGAGCAAGGTCAAGGAGAATGGTCCCCTGACTCACACAGTGGAAAGTCAAATAAGGATTGGTACCTGCAAAGAGAAGGAATGAAAAGGAGCAAAAATCAACAGGAAAAACCAATACCGGCTCTATTTGTATCCATCATCATCATTGTTCTTCTTAACCCCAGTAGAGGAAATGCAAAATAAACACAAGGCATAAGCACAACCTCAAGAAGATAAAAGTGCTTTCTTTAGCAGCAGAGGCTTTAAAAAAAGAGAATAAAAATGCATGTGGGACATAATTGCCCTTTATTGCTTCCTCTTTCCATAGAAACATCTCAGAAGCATGGGGCAGCTAAACCCCTATCAGGCCTATCCTTCAGGATATAACTGGCCTGTGGCTAGGTACGGAGGGCAAATCAATCCAAAAGCTCCTCTCTGGGTGAAACGGAGTCCTGAGAAATGGAAACAGCTTCCAAAGCTGCCTCAGGGGTATCCATTCTCTAAAAAGGCAAGTGATAACTTGGTCTGTTATCTCCTTAATATATTCTTTAGCTATCACAACCCATTCAGCCACCATGTCTGCAGCAAATACACTTTCCTGACATTCAGATTCTTTCAAGTCTGGTGACAATGCCTACATTTAAGAAAGTGACTTTTGGGAGCCTGTTGTGTGCTACACTTAGACTAGCCAGTAAAAGTGTAATATTTACCTTGCTGACCTCCTAGAAGTCTCTCCACACCCTTTATTAATTTGTGGCGATGTCCATATGCATTGATCCCAATTTCTTTAAGTTCCTCATGCCCCATGTCAGCCAACACATCCAGGGTTATCTGGAAAGGCGAAAGATAACAAAAATCACTTGTCAAACCTAGCCTGGCTTTCAAGGCTGGAGACCTATCACTTCAGAAATTGGAAAGTATTCATGGTGCAACCAAAAGCATAAAGGTAGATAATGTTTTGCTTCACTTCTACTTGCTGCCACCTTCTGGCAAACCTTCTGGCTGCCACCTTCTGGCAAACCTCTCCCTATCACAGGACCATACCCAGCTGCTACAGCCTGAAGTTGAGCAAAACTTTCACTTCTCTCACACCAATTAACAAGAGCTGGTTCTCGAAGAAGGTTCTCACAAACATTTTTACCTAGGTAGAAGGGGGATGCACTGAAATGCTGGCACAAATATGGGAGTGCTTTATAAGCATTCAATGTTTCACAGCATTGTACAATTCATTACTTTCACTACACGAGCAGAAATTAATATTCTACAACCTTACTAATAACGAGCAAAGGTGAGAAAATATATGTGAAGGTAGTGCTTGGAAAAATCAGCTTAAAAATAAGCTTAAAGAAGCTGAGCTTGTTTTTTCAACAAAGAAACTTACAAGAAGAGCTAGATGATTTCAAAATGATGAGTATATTGAATCGGGTTTGCATTGTTAAATCTTATTAGCAGGGGAAGATCTTAACAGGTTAGGAGTTAAGGAATCAAAAGTAGAACAAGACCAGCTAGGCAACAGGAAGGTGTGAAAAATAATAAGAAAACCTGAGAAGCGTATAGGTTGGTTTGAGGTTGCTTTCCTTCTGAACAGAAGGAGTTCCAAATTAAAGAGAAGAGCTTATGCTTCATATATCAGAAGGGAAAAAGTTCTATGGTATTTTATCTTTGAACATTTTATAGAAACAGCTGGAACTGTAAAAAAACACATCACATTTCAAACCTCTGTTTCTTGATTCCTCAATAAAAGATTAGCAGCAGAGCCCAGAGGAAAAAAAAATCATCAAATCCAGTCTCTTGCACTTGTACCTTTCGCTTTTACAGGTACATCCATCTCAGTCATGTAAACAGATCTATTTAACTGCAACATGTTAACTTGAAGAAACAGTACATAAAAGGAATCTACAAATACGTTACCGGTACTTGTGCTGTAAAACGTAATGTAAGCTTGAGAAACTTACATTAGTTGTACCCTTTTCATATATTGTGAATTACTGATAAATCTGCAGGTTTTGTTCCCCCATTTCTCAATGACATTTGAAGGTTAGCCTGGCAAAACCCAGTTAATGCTACGGTCCTAACCTAATAGGAACTGTAGCTTCTGCATTCTGTAGTGTGAGTACTCCCATGCTAGGCTTTTATTTCAGCCTATAGTCAAAGTGGAGGGTTTGCCAGATCTAACCAAAGTATCACAAGTAGCACTACAGGTGGTGAAAGGCTTGTTTGGCTGTCAAGACTGCTGAAGGACAATCGCAGGTGACATTTGAACCTAACTTCGTTATAGTCATCATGTTCAAAGTTCACAGGGTTCAAAATAACTCTCAGAATACAAGCCAAATTGGCAGTCACAGTGTATGTGTAAGTGAAAGCTACTTGACACCTGAATCCAACAAGAAAAGATATTTTCATAGGTTTTGCAACTTCACCATATTGTTTCTGGCAATTCATTTGCAGAAAAACTGAAAGAAAACTTAAACACACCTATTTTTCTGTAGATGTGAAGTGTGAGTTTTTTCCTTCCCTTTTTCAATTAGAAAATGGAAATGTCACTCGAATTTATTACATTAGTTTATCTCCTAAACATAGAAATAGAGATGAGGCTTGCCACATACCTGTTCTGTCTCAAAGATGTCCCGAAGGTGTTCAAGACCCAGGCTTTTTAGGAACTGGGTAATGTTCATGTCAAGACCAGAAACTGTAAGAGAAGAAACAAGTCTTTACATCCTATACATCTGAAGTAACAAAAACCAAACCAACCACCTTAAAAAAAATTCAAGCAATACCACTGATTCTCTTAAAATTCCAAACTCAGATTCTTTTTACAATCAATTTGTCTATGTCTGTAATAAACAATCTACTTCCATTGTGTCAAAGCTCTGTGCAAAGCTCATCACCGTTCCCTCTTCAGAATCAGCTATTAAAAGCACAAACCATCTGTGACAAATACAGGCTCATGCTGCAAAGAGAAGGAAAAGAATGGTGGATGTATTTTTGCTATGTGATCCCCTTAGATTTTGACCTAAAGCGCGGACTCCAGATACTAATCAAAGGGTTTAAAAAGCTTTGGCAAAATCCCCAGCCATCACAATCATAACTCCTTCATCAAAATAATTCTCATTGGATTTTCTTTATAAAGTCAATGAAACATCTGTGCACCTAATCAGATCTGCATCTGTAGTCAGACCAAATGAATGATAGCAAACATAGATGAACAGTTAAGAGTGAACAGTTAGCAAGCATCAGACACTTTAAAACACAGTTAACAGTTCAAACTGCACAGTATTTTCTGGCTAGTCAGAAATGCTCTTCAGATGAACCAAGGCCTATTTTGATACTAAGCTACTGTACTTCTGGCAACATAAACTTGTCCAGCAGCAAATGCACCTTCTCCTTCCTTCCTGTCAGTTCCTGCTGCTCCATCCCCAGCATTTGATGCCCCTCCTACAGCCAGTTCTGCCAGTGGCCCCGTGAGGTTATCTATGCTGCTGGCAGCAGAGAGGCAGGACGGTGTAGATGCTGGCGAGATCACAGAGGCACTAACAACAGTAGCTTGAGGCTTGAAGCACGTAGGCAAAGCTTCTGGAGGCATCGCATCTATCAGCAAAGCTCGGATATCATCAGCCTGAAAAACAGAAACAACACCCAACGTGAGCTCCTACTATCACGAGTCACTGATCTCTGGAAATAATTTTTGTTTTATTTGATTGTTCTGCTCCCCATTAGAAAGAAAACTGCCAGCTTCTGTTACAGGGGAATTCACAGTTGCAGGAACATTTTGATTCACCACTCAAGACATAGGCAAATCAGGTTCTCCCCATTTCTTAAGGTATATAAGAAGCTACATCTAATTTTTTTCTGGCAGAATGGCTTTGTAAGTGCTAAAGCCAGGGAGAACAATGCAGCAACTTTATTTGAAAGCCTTCAGAACCTAGGACAGGAAACGCCACTTCTTAATTTTCCTGTCAGGCTCAACTTCAGGTGCACTGGAACAAGGTTTCAGTGGAAAGACTACCACTGCATTTGCTATAATCACATATCTTGGTTTAGAATAGAAAAAAAAAAAAAAAGGACAGGAGTTCAGGGGCTTAGGTAACTGGATTTAGCCTTTATTGACTAAATTAAGCAACACCCTCATCTTCAGAACTTCCTCCTTAAAAATTCTTGTAGAACATAATTAAGACACCCTTATTTTCTCCCAGGGAAATCAAATAATTTTCATATCCTTCATCACAAAGCAAGTTTTCTAGAGCTCAGATTACTCTGGAGGATTTTTCTTGAACTCTCCATAAATAAATCAATAACCCTAAAAGATACTTGCACTGAGACCAGACACAGCATCCAATTTGGTTGCATTATCTATTCCATCAAGATTGTTTAAGCTGGTGCATACATGTTCATATAACCTTATTAGGCTTTTAAACCATTTACAAGAAAGCTTACAGAAGCCAGTTTTAGAAACAGTTTGATAGCCACCTACAAATTTTGGAGGTAGAATGAATTCTTTGGAATGTCCTTTTGGAGTTAATTTTAAAAAAAGAAACTGAGGTAATATGGAAGCACTGAACATAATAATCCACCAAGTGTTCCCATTCCTCTAAAGGCCCATCTGGTGTTCCTCCTAGATTCAAAGAAATAATCACCAACAGTACACAGACTGACCATCATCAGAGACATTTCAGAAAGTTTTATTTCTGGGAATGAGGAGATTGAACCCAGGAGTGAATACTTGAGGAGAAGCAAACCTTAAATCACAAGCCATGCTAAGATTTCCAAGCCGAAGGAAAATGCCTGGTCCCATGGATAAAAAGCCATAAAGAGGCACTCAGGAGATACCCTTGTCTCTCCACCTCAGCACAATGGAAGCTGAGGACTGCTGATGCCACAGAGCCATAGAAATGAATTTAATATGCAGAGTACATCCTCCAGAGCAGCCTGTGACTGGCTAACATGAACTTACTGTTGCCAGGTCTAGTGGTGTCTGACCCTCTTGGTTCTTCATGGTTGGATCTGCTCCATGAGCTAACAGCAGAGCACAGAGCTGTGTCCTTCCTTTTTGTGCAGCTTCATGCAAAGGTGTGAATGCCCACTTATCTGTTGCATTTACACATGTATTATATTTGATCAACAGTGCTGCTATGTCTACATGCTGGAAAACACAAGAACATCTTAATCAACATGACACTGGTAAAACACACATTCCTTTTTTATGCTGGAGGTAATGATGCCTAGACACTCCTGTGGTTTCTCTTTCCTGTAACTCATTCTGCCTCCTGTGTCACAGGAGCAGCACACTTCTCCAGATACCAATTCATACTGCAGGTCCACAGTCATCTGTGTCTGTGCACTACCAGATCATTCACCAGCACAGAAGAACTGGGATCAGGCACAGAAGCAGATTTCTGTCAAATCACCCCAAGTACATACCACAAAGTTTGTGCCAGCTGCAGGAGCAGACATGATACTTAACCTTGCATAAAAAAATTATTTGTCGACAAATTTGAACTAGTGAATTTACTGGGCTGCAACTTCTGCAACACAATACTAGAAGCTCTGAAGATCAATGTGTTGTGCTACTGAGCCACCCCTGCATGTACACAGAAGTCTTTGTTGTACTTTCTTTCTTGCAAGACTTTGAACTCATCTGTGGCATCACAGATCTGTTCTATCTTCACTCATACTTTATGAGAGCTGTAATTGATAAAATGTACTATGAGTGTCACAAGGAACAGCTGTTTTACATGGGTTATAAAAGTAATGAACTTATAACCCCATGCTTCCATCAATATATTGTCCTTGAAGTCTCCCAAGTAAAAATAAGAGAAAACTGACAAATGAAATTTTTGCCTGCCTCTAACCAGTAGATCTTTCTTGGGCAAGACAGCAAAGAAAAAAAAAGTAGGTAGTCAAAACCACTGAAATAGTAAGCAGAGGCACAAAGAATTGCCAATGGATTTCCTTTTTCCCCTCAATGGCAATTAAGTGACTCTTTGCAGCTCTCATAAAACAGCTTGGTCTCCGAACAAGCGTGGTTTGAAAATACTGCCAACTTTATTTTTCCTCTCTGCCAAACTTTTAAAGCAATTGCTGTTCCTGTGATTTTTCTGTCACAGAAAGCCCTATTGAGGGACACACTGCATGAAGTACTGCACTGCATGGGTGGGAGAACTGAAGAAACTTTGTGAGGAAAAGGCAGAGCCTGTTAATCCTGCCAGCTATGAACTTGTGAAACCAGTACTCCTCTCCTCTCTACCTCCCATCACAGAGATCTGAACAGGCTGATGACAGCTCAGAGAGAAGTGTGGGATGCCAGGAAAGGTATGCAGCAACCCTAAATAAGCTGATGGAAAAGCACCAAACACTGCCTTTTTAATGTTTCCTAGAGGAAGCAAGGCAACCAGGTTAGATGGGCATTATGATTTTTAGAAATGATAATCGGCTAAAACCGATCTCTGACATTTCCCTATGCCAGTAAGGAATGTTTTGGGTTTGTGTAAAATGTGTGTTTTGTTTTCTCATGCCAAAGAAAAGAACACAGTATTTCCAACAGAATTTGTCTCTAGATCTTAGCAATATCCTGGGAATTAATACTTAAAGGCAGATGCTGATAAACAATATTACTTGGTATTAGGATCCTGTAACATAAAAGAATTCTGTGCTGCTTTCTAATCTTTCACCAGGATTTGAGGCTTTTTGTTCTTTGGGACACTGGGATCCCAGAGTGATGTAAAGAACCAATACAAATGGTGTAGACTGAGTTCCATTTGATGCTCTTTTTAAAAACAAGATGAACAATGCAATTTTTATTTCATTTGCTCTCAAACAAATGCAATCATGGTTCTGTTTATGGTCACCTCTCCCAGATTTTGCTGTACTTGTGCCGGGGCCAGGTAAGTAACAGACAAAGCATATAATGAGACCATCAAACCCAGTACTTCATGAGCTTCAGATCCTCTCTCTGACTGTAAGCACAGTGCTAGGAGCTTCTCAAGCACTGTCTCTGTACAATTATTTACAACAGACTTCTTTCTCACCCAGTCCACAACTAAAAACTGCTTTAAGCAATCTATTAGGCATCTGTGCAACTGGGACACAGATGCTTACCCCTATATAGAGGAAAGATGGCCTGCTTCATCCAAAATGGTTTGAATCTGTCACTGCACCCCAATGCAGCAGATGGCTTGCCCTGGAGGACAACCACATTACAAACACAGTAGTCCTTCAACTCCAGCAATAGATTCCTACCAAACACCAGCTGTAACACACCTCCACTTCCCTGTCATCATCTGCACATGATCCCCTGGTATTTTTCTCTTCCTTCCATCCAGGAAGTCTTTCAGAGACAACTTGAGGTCTTTTCTGTTTTGAATATCACTCCAAACTGTTCAATCCTGTGCATCTGCTTGCCTGCATAAAAGCTACATGTAGTGATCTTTCCAAACTGCAGCATTTAACTGCTACAGCACACCTGAATCTGTGTCCTGTTTAATGTGTAGGACTGCAAATAGGACTCACAACAGCAACAGAGCCCAACAAATACTTCATCAAACCTGAACTGTGTTCACAGCAAAATAGCTGCAAAATAACTGGCTTTGGATATGACTTCAAGGAGTCCCTTGCTGTTCTACTCATGGCAAGACTGCCTGCACCTACCCCATAGGATGCGGCATTGTGTAGGGGAATTAATCCTCCTTTGTCCTGGGCATTAACATCAGCACCATGCTCAAGAAGGTATTCAGCTACTTCCAAATTGTTGTAACCAGCTGTAGAAAAAGCACAGGAAAAGAAATTAGGTATTAGGAGAGCTAAACTAAAGAAAAATATTAGACAGAAAAGCTAAGGCAATTTTTCAACTGCAAAAGTTCCTCTTCCCTAGTAACTGTATTACCTCCTGAAATATGGTGCCGTAGTTAACTCTTTGTACACGACAATTCTCTGCTAAACTCTTCCTACAGCAATCCTGATCTTGGCAAATTACATCTGTAGACCTACCATAAATACACAAGCCTTAAAAACCTGGCACGTTACCGACCTGCAAGATGTAGTGGTGTTGAATTTCTTCCCTGGGTGTCTCTGCAATTGATATTTTCTTGAGTACACAGCTTCTGCACTCGTGCCAGGCACCCCTTCTTGGCAGCATCCAGCAAGGCAGCATCTCCTCGCAGTAAGTCCTGGATATCTGTGTCCCCTTCTTTCACCAAATCTAAAGGAGTGTTCCCATCTCGGTTCTTTTTTGTTGGATCAGCTCCGTGCTGCAAGGAGCAAATGGAATGCTAGTGCCACAATCATGCACAGAGCAGTGCATGTGTGTCACTATTTTGCTAAATAAGATGGGATTTTGCAGACCTACCACAATGAAGTAATAATTGTATAGATTAGCAGGCACAAGAAAATAAATTCAGAAGTCTGAGGCCTAAAAGCACTAGTCTGAACCACAGCTGTGTGAATCTCAATTCCACAGGCAAGAATGGCAGCCCTCTGCAAGAGCTGTCCCTGCTCTTCTTGCAACTGAAGCATGTTCAGGAGCATTTCCTGCATATAGCTATTTCTTACTGTCACAGCAGTGTGAAAGGAAAGCCAATTGCAAGTATCTTGCTGCCAGTCCTCCCCTTCTCCTGAAAACTGGCAGGAATCAAATGGCTGGCAGAGGTATTTCCTGAGTACAACCTTCTGAGCTAGCAAAACCAGGCTCTGAGTTTTACAAAATGTCACCCTGATATCGAAAGGCACTTGTTTCAGAAGGGAACTAGCAAAATACTCTTCTATACACTTTCCAATAGACAACAGCACCATCTTAAGCAGTTTACAGGTCTTTAGAAGAAGTGAAAAAAAATTTTGGTGGACAAGTGGAGTTGAATGACTGCTGGAGTGTATCTGTGCTGGTAAAACATGTAGATCAGGCAGTGGTAAGAACACAGTGGAGCACTGGGGGATGAGAAGAGGAACATACAACTATGTAGAGCATATGGTGTGAGTCACATCCACATTCAGTTTTGTGGGAGGACAGCTCCTTCCCTATTCACTCTCAGCAGCAGTGGGGAAAAAACAAAGATAGATAAAGCAGAGGCAGCTGCTGGTGCTAGAGTTCTCTGGCTGACCTCTTTGGAATAGTCAAACACAGTGGTCCAATCCCTGCCAGCAAGTCTACCCTGCCATTTCCCACGGGACTGAGAATGGGAGAATAGCAATGGGAGAACAGAGGGAATTAACTGCTTTGTATTTGGAAGCAGTACAACTGTGTTCATGGTGCAAAGGATAAAGAGCAAGGGACAGAAAGGACAGAGTATCGATAACACAGAACCAGCTTCCACATTTGTGGTTCTTTTAGGAAGAGAGCATTCTTCATGCAAAGCTTTTTAGTCTGCAATGACTTCTCTAAGATATGACCTGAAATCCCTTAATTTAAAACTCATCAAAATTGGAACTATTCAAATATACCCCAAAATAAATATCTGAATGAAGAGGCAGTGTCTTCTGAGACCCTCTCCAAGGCATAGAAACAAACAAAGGTAGTAACTTCAAAGAGAGGTGATTAAAAAAGACACTGTCTCCAAAATGCCTGTTTATTTTTGTTTCCTTCTTCAAGCAGACCAGGAGAGAAGGAGCACAAGTCAGGAAGGGTCAAGCTCAACATCCACAACTCAGCAGAACTGACAGCACTGCCAGCTGGCATAGGAGATACAGCAGGAGAAACCCTGAGTAAACTGCAGTGTGAGCACATATCCACAGACACCCAGAGACTTTACATCTGTGTCACCTTAAGGGCATATTTAGCTCTTATCTTGTGAAAGAGTGATTTAAAGAAAAATAGAAATTTCAGCACTTTTCTATTTCCTGTTGTACATCCATTCATGATCCTCTAAAGACAAAATATGGGTAAATTCCCTGTGGAATGACCAGAAAAGGCCAGAGATCTCCAGTGTCTATAATGCAACACTGTGCTTGAGAGATTACAAGTGTTCCTATAGCTTGAGCTAACATCTCTATTAGGGTGTTACTTCCAGGATACCACCATGCCTACTCCACAGACATCTCTTAATATCTCCTGGTTTCTGCTGTAGATGTGCTTCAAACTGACATTCTTCTCCCTCTGACTGCTTTTTTGGTAATCAAGTGAAATAATTAATGATGTAGGAGGGAAATAGTAAGGCTTTGCAGCAGTGAATGAAAAGTGGCTGGAGAAGATCCTCATTACTTTAAGACTATCAATATTCTAACGTTCTCCTATTTTAAATGCTGTGCTTCAGAGGGACATAAGTAGGCAAGACTGAAAGAGGAAATAGGATTGGCAAGGAATTCTACTCTAGCACTCCCATTCATCCTCTCAGGGCAGGACCTGACCTTATGTTAAGAAGTTTCTCAAACTCATGTTTCTCACTGGAAACATCTTTGCATTACCTCATGCTTTTTACAGGTTCTTCCTCTAAGTATAATGAATATTTATGCCAGAGTATATTAACATGCATTTCCTCCAGGAGCTTGATAAATTATACATTAACATAACAGTTTTAAATTCCTCTCATACCAAACAGCATTTAGGACCCACCTTCCGCTATTGCTCTGCAACACACTCTTGCATAAGTATTAACAGAACTTACTTAAATGCAGTAACTATTTCAGAAAGGGATGGATAGGACAAGGTAGGGAGTTCTCATTTTTACATGAATTCAGCTGGTTTTTCCAGTTTCAGAGTCTTGTCCTACTTGGCTAACAGTATTAATCCATGTGCTGGAAACAATACTTGTACTGATGATTCTTTTTAAGTCAATGATATTACACAAGAAACCATATGATAATTGCAAGATGAAAATTGATTCAAAGATGCCACAAAGAATTCACTGAATGCAATTAACTTTGCATTAATTAATCTTCAGAAAAATAAATATATATGCATTTAAAACATATGAGATCTCCAGTACATACTTTTAAAAGCAGTTTGCAGATTTCATATTTTCCTTTTGCTGCTGCTTCATGTAGAGGAGTGAATTTCCACAGGTCTGCCACGTTGACAGAAGCACCGTGCCTCACTAAGAGTTCAGCCACTTCGTAGTGTCCATAAGAACAGGCATTGTGCAGGGGTACTAGGCCACTAATTAAAGAGAAAGCATGAATAGCTAGAGAATAAAATCCTACAAGCAATCAGTAGATAAAACTCCCACTTTCACCAGACATTATTGTTATCTTTCAGTCTTTCCAGTTTTCATGGTTTTATTTCTCTATTAAAAATCAATTAATTATCCTCCTTCAGTTCTCATCCACAAGACTTTTAAATACTTAGCAAGCCCCAATGTTACAGCTTCCACAAGCAACTTCAATGTTGTTAATAACAGACAAAAATTAAATTGCAAGACTCACGGTTGTTCTGAGTTTGGATTATTTGAGTGTAAATTTCAAGAAAGACATAACACTATATAACATGTTAAGTTATATAAGTCTTAACACTATATAGTGTTAAGAGCAGTTATTAGTAAGTACTGCACATCTGATAGATACAGAAAGATACCCAAATACTTCTTCCAGGGTAAGCCTGAAAATACAGTATTGGAAATTATTATCCCCCATCCTGAACTAATATATGGAGTAAAAGAGTGAAAATAACCATGCTGCTTCACAATTAATGCAAAAACCTGTAATTGGTTCATATAATTTGACTGAATATTAACTGTAAAAATAACTAACTTATGACCAGAGATAACCCTGGTATTTTGCCCCATTTTATTCAAAACTAATTTTAGATCACCTAAAACAAGTTAAAGGCTGCTTTGAAGCAAAACAAAGTCTCCAAAATGGGCAAAAAGGGGAAGAGAAGCATCATGTATTACAGTGCCAGGTATGTACTTGATAATAGCTTTTCCAGAAAGCAAAATATGTTGTAATGGCCTATGAACCTCCCTACAGCACAGGAACAATGCAGAATAAGAAGGACAGAGAAAAAATTTCAAGAGAAAAACACAGTGGTCACTGAAATCTGAAGTAAATTGAATAGGTGGGATATAAGTCTCAACACTAATAGAGAACAGCAGAACATATCAAGGAATTAAATGTACCCTTTATCTTTGGCATGCACATCTGCTCCATGGTGCAAGAGGTACTCCACCACTGATACACGGTTATATCCTGCAGCAAAGTGCAGTGGTGTTGAATGACGGCCTTCCAGATCTCTGCAATTCACATTCTGAGGGCTGCAAAGTTGCTGTGAAGACAGAAGAACACAAAATCTAGTACAGAACTTAAACTAACAATTAAGGAATACCCCAAAACCAAACGGCAACAACAAAACATGAAACAAACAAACCCAAAAGAAAGTAACTGAACTACCACTTTCAAAGACCCCAACAAAAAAACTGATCCACTTATATTATACAAATTTTTTCAAGTATCAGGAAATTTCTTTCCACTAGTGCAAAGTTAAAAAAAACAGCTTTAAATTTACAGCTGAAAGTACTTCCGTAACAAACAAGACTTAAACAATGGAAGCAATGTTAAGATGTTTGTAATGTATAAGAAAGGGTGAACCTCTACATCATCAAGTACCAGGTTCAAGGCCATGCAATTTTCTCCAGATATATTACCATTTCTGGCCTATACTGCCTTCAGAAAATCAGAAATATTTAGCTTGGCAGTCAAAGGAGCTGCTGGTACACAAAACTGCTCCTGTTTGCGTATTAATGTATATCATGTTGAAGTTCAAGGTGGGAAAGTATGCACAACAGTCCATCTGCAGGCTGTTTCGTCCACAGACCAAGTATCAAAAACAAGATCAAACCTTCCTGTGATGTGGGATCTCACGGCCTGACCCTTCACCTTCAGATTAAGGATGGTTTAAAATATGAGGTCTGCTACCTGTTAACAGTATTTGCTTGCCATCTAATTGAATCATGCACCTGAGAGCTTGTTTCTACTAAACTGTGATTCTGAGACTAACAGGGTCTGCTTCAAAGAATTATGGCTACATATGAGTCCATTGAAGACATGACTGTGTGAAGGACTGTCAGGATAAACTAGCAAAAACTGAAGACAAACACACCTCAGTACATCCTAATGTACTACCTTCTAGAAGAAAACAAAAAGAAAGATCCATGACTTCCCATTTTTTATGATTTACCATCCATTGCGCACTGCTTCCACAACTCAGGTAGCAGAGGCTTCCACAAGTCTTGCAAGCCAATGCCAAGTAGAAAATTCACATGAACTGTCCAAACCTACCTTCACAGTTTCCAAGTCTCCAGCTTTGGACGCTTCTAACAACCGATAATCCACATCGGATGTGCGCACAGGTGTACTTTCTACACAGGGAAAAAGATGGTTTAGGAGTACTTAGGATACATGAGCTGTACTAACTTGTGCTCAACATATTTTCCAAAGTTGAGGGGTGAAGTTGGTCTGCTGTTACTTGAGAAAATGCACCTGGGGTTGTGATGTTCAAGTTCATATTGCCAAAATGTCTGAATAAAGAGCTTTAGTTTTAGAGGAAATCAGTCAGATTTTGACTCTAAAGCTGACATGATTCTGCCAACATTCTTCTTTCTCAATCCACATACGTGCATTCATGTGCACATTTTAACAGGTAACGCTACCCATGTAACTCAGCTACATCTCAGGAGCGTGTACACTTCAAAACAGTCCTTCCTTGCACTGCTATAAAATGCTTTTTCCTTGTTTTGTCCTTTTTTAAGGCAATATTATTGAAAACACTAGAGGAAATGGAGTTTCTAGCTACCATGTGTCTTCTCATCTATCTGGATTCCTGCCTTTGTTTGACTACCTGCATATCTCACTGTAAGGTGAGTTACTTGCTATTTAGCAGCTATCGATGCAATTATTCTTCTCTGTACTTGCAAAAATTCAAATGTAACGTGGGTAAAGGATGCAAACCCTTAAGCACTTATATAAAAAAAAGCGGCACCCTCTTTAAACATCCGTTCATCTTTTTAATGAAAGATATAAACAAATTGTTACCTAAATTATCCAGAGCACTTTCACAATAAAATCTTTCTCTACTGCACAAGTAAGAGATTTGAAGTAGAAGTTCAAACTCTTTAGCAACTATCAGTGTTCTTCTGCCAGTAACACTCTGCTTGTGACTGCTGAAGTACAGAGTACTTAACAGGTTGGCTGATGCAGGGAAAAAGGTTTCTTACACACTCAGCAATATTCCAGCTGCCTTGGAACTTCCTACCAAAAGAATCCCCAAACTCCCTACATGTGCTTTCCTACCATCTCCTTGTACAGCAGCATATTCTAGATCTACAAGACGGTTATTTTCTTCCTGATTTGCACAAAATCACTGAACTGAGCAGAGGTATTTATTTATTTTCTGACAAGTGTCACGCAATACATACTGTAGTTGTGTGCACTTGATGGCAGAAAGGAGAGATGAGAAAACTACTGCAAGTCTCTTGCATTGAGAAAGAAACAAGGTTCAAAGCTGTAAAGAGAGAAGCTGAACTTCAAATACACAAGCCTTTACTTTTACCCACCACTTAAGATCTGTTGCACTGCTTCATTTCCCATCTGTGCTGCTGTGAAGCCTTGCAAAGAGATGATGGAGGGATCAGAGCCGTAACTCAGCAACAACCGGCAGGTCTGCAGGTGCCCTGCTAACGCAGCCCTGTGCAACGCTGTTTGACCAAGTGTGTCCAGTGCATTCATCTGAAAAAGCAGCAGCAATATAAAATAAAAAACTATTGTAATTAAAAGGCTGCACCTGTCCCTGTTCTTAATAAGAAGAGCAAAAGGAAGAATCTTCCAGCATACAGATTTACCTATCAATTCTTCTGCACTGCCACTAAACAGAACCAAATGACAAAACAGGCAAACACTCCAAAGGAAAAATAATGTACCACAGATGTTTTCCTGTCTTTTAACAACACAGGTTATTTGTTTGCATGGCTAACATACAACACAGGATCCCCAAAACCATACTTTAAATAGTGATGAAGCTTTAGACAAATTTGATGAAGACCAACCTTGTGCAAGAAAAGAAACACTATCACAGCAGGAGAAAGAGGTAACGACATAAATTGTTACCAAACAATTTAAAGATGTTACAGCTTTAAGGAAATTACCATCTGTCACTGTCAGAAGGAGAATAACTCAACATTACCCAGTACCAAGAACTAATGCAAAACAAAGAGATCAAAATAAGAATTCTGTGAAGGGGGGTGGGGGGGGGGGAGAGGAAAGGTTGGGTACAAACATTTCCTCCTCACTTTTTGTGCCTTTACATGAATGTTAAGTATAACTCGATATAATTCTTCTCAATACAAGGCTGTATAAACAGGCAAAATGGAGTATAATTTTCAAAGAGTATGATATAATGGAAACACATCCATCTGTCAAGATCTAACAGAGCAGCCAAATAACTAGAAGCATCTCTCCCAGTGCACTGTCAAAAAAAGGAAGAGAATAATAGAGAGCTTTAAAAAGCGGAAAAACACCCCCATGAAAATAACCTTTCAAGAAGATACTCTGTACCTAGCAGCGATTCATGACAAATTTAAATGCAAATGCCCAACAGCTTTTTTATCACTTTATGAAATACAGAACTACTCTATAGTCTCTGCAAGCAACCTGTTATCTGTTTCCAAGCCTACAGATTGCAGGCTGTGAACTGCATGCATAATAAACTTTGTTACTGCATAAAATCCACCTTTTTACTTTCTCAAAATCTTTGTGGTGACAGCAAACAAAGGTTTTGCTTGTTATTTCTCACCTAAAATACAGCATGCAAACCCTACTACCCTTCCATGAAACCAGTGAAAACATATTTTGGTTAAGACACTTATTCTATAACTAAATTAAATTTAATTAAAACTAAATGAAATTAACTATGCAAAGATCTACTACCAGATAAGGTAAAGAAAATAAATAAAATACCTGCAATAGTGCAATAACAAGCCACAAAAAAGAACAAAGAACAACCAAATAAATAAGGAGGAGTGTGATTCGATATTGTCTGAAATTATTTTGCAGACTGACAGAGTAGGAATTTCTCAGATCTCAAACCTCTCTTGCAGCAAGATGGACAGAAGAATAGGTCTGCTTTCTTCTAACTATGCTCAGCTCATGCCACTCTAATGGGATTGCCCAAAAAAGTTTTATTTCAAATAAAAAACTTACTGCTATCATAAATATTAACTGGGTGCTGAATGCCCAAAATCCATCATTTTGTTCAGATGATGATCCTCATCTGTTTCAGGATACTGGATACCTTACACCACTGATAAGGGTACAGAGGTAAGCAAAACTCTAGGGCTACACAAGTTTAGTGATGGTAAAAGCAGAATGAAAATAAATTTGTGGATTCTCAAAGTAGCTGATAATGCTCTGTTCATCCAAAAAAGAAAATCATAAGTAATGTATTCTTTAATAATGACTTCCTGTGTTAAATAGGCCTGTACCGAACAAACTGTAGAAGCAATAGCAGCAAGGCACTCAGTGTGCACAATTTGATACTGACTATGTCCCTGGAAAAAATGTTAATATTCATTTGAAAAGAGCACTGTCAGAGTCATCAGAGCCATCATCTCATATGTCTTATCCAGGTCTCCTTTCACCTCTAAACCATTATCTTTCTCAACAATCAATTCTTCTGGCAGAAGAACATCAGCCATTCGAAGAAATACCTGCTTACTTCTGAGACAAAAAGGGCTGCAGCTGACACAGAGATGCATGCACCAAATGCAGCTGCTCTTTACCTCAGGAGCAGAGTTAGGCTTTGCAAGACAATTTCATTGGGAATATGCTCACTTTAGGGCAGATGTTCTCTCACCAATATTGCACCACTTCCCTAAAACCAACCAAAGAATATACTCCAATAAGGCTTAAAGCAAGGGGACTTATGTCCAAATGAAAATCAACTTAAGCACAACAAATTGAAATACAAAACTGAGATGAAAGTCTTATAAAAATCAGACCTGGTAAGACATATGCCTGGGTTAAACAATGTTCAATACCAGATCCAAAACCATGTGCCCTTTCAAATTCAAGGTTAAATCTAAACTCCGACAAAATGGGAAATGTGCAAGGTGTACTGCTTTAACTGTGCCCTGAGTAGCCAGATTGTTCCAGCTGCACTTATTGAAAAAAAGATAAATATCAATTTGGTCCCCTTTATAAGCAGCCTGAAATTAGAAGGCTGTAGTCTGAATTATCTTACAGACAAGTTTTCTGCAAAGAGTTAAAAATGACAGGTTTGACAGTTTTATTCCACAGTGCACTGGCTCTGGATCAAATTTCTTCACCTTTTAGCATGGAAGCAGTCACTCCATTGCTCAAAATGCAATGCAGAAGCAGAATACAGTTATCAATTGAAAAGAGTTTTTAAATAAGTGGTTTCAGAGAAAGATACTGTCCTATTCAGTATTACCCTATGCAGACTTCCTTCTGTTCCTTGCTCTCTCTCCCTTAATTTCCTTTTCTCCATCCTGAACAGACACAGTAGAGAAATGGAAATGGTCACATATCATCAGACAGTACTGAGATTTCCCCTTCCCTCACTGCTGCTCTCTCGTAACAGTGTACACAGTTACAGAAATATTCCCTTGGCTGCCAGGCACTTGCAGCAGCTCAACAGCTCAGATCTGTTCAGGAAACATTTTTTGCAAGACTTCATAATCATATCGGCTTTCTGTCAAGATCAAATGCCCTAAATATCCCTCCTGCTCCTTGACACTGCAAACAGCAGCACAAAAAGCAACAGCTTCCAAGCACTGCAATTTTCTCTGTGAAATCTTTCTAAAAGATGTACATTTAAAAAATCACATGTGAAACTTGTGCTCTGACCAGCAGTTCCATATCACAGTATCCTTCCCTGCAATGCAAGTGCTCAAACTGCTTGCCTCCTGCACTAATTCTGAAGACAAGCTTGCAATGTCTTGTTTCTTGTTGTCTGTCCTGGGGTGACTATGATGCTTGTATCCCCATTCATTTGTTTAGCCCAGAAATAAGTTTTGCACCATAAGACTGGTTCCAAGAGTGAAGGGGGGAGAGGAGAAGCATGGAGGTCTCCTCCAAAATTTGCCCTAAACCAGGGACTTGTCTAACAATAAACATAGGAGTGAAGCAGCATTGGTGACAATTTCAAGCTCAGTCAGCAGAAAAAAGCAGGGGGGAAAAAAGTGTCAGTTTCACTCTGAAAGCTCCTATAGGATCCAGTCAAGATGTTCCACAATTACCTCTTCTGCATAAAAGCTTAAGATTAAAGCCAGGATGACTTTAAAGTTTGGACGTCTAAGCAGTGAGAAAAGTTGAACCACTCAATCACAACAGACAACACAGGTCTTTATGTTGTTAACCATCATGATCTAGAATCTGCTACATTTCTGAAAGGCAATTTAATTTTTCAATTCTTAATGTTCCCTGAGAAAATCATACCTCTCCCTGAAATACTGGAAGTGAATATGTTACACAACAAGGTTATTCAAAAACATTTCAGTTTGTTGTGTGGGTCTAGATAAATGGTGAACATTTGCAAATCCATGATCATAAAAGGCTGGCAACATGCTACTCCAATGCACAGAAATAACTGCATTATGCAAAGATGCATAAAGCAAGATCCTCCCAGCAGAGCAGAATGAATTTTCTGCTACCATCACGAATAGGGACACTATCTCTCTGACATGACCTTATAAAGGCTCATTTTCTCTTGCAGAAGAGAGGCATACCATAATTAAAGAGCACTCATCATCATCTCTGCACTTGCCCAAGACACCAGTGAACTCACATACTTGCAGGTCTTTCTTTCCAACAATCATTCCAGTTCCGAAAATCCTTTACTTCTGCACTGCTAGAAAGCTGAGTGTCTTTCTGAACACATTAATTTCCCATGTGTCTATAAATGTGGACAACAACTTAGTCATATGTAATATTCAACTATCTAGAAATACAACAAAACAGAATGAAATGCACTTTTTTACTAGTTCACAACCTTCAAATTATTTTTTAAATTAAAGATTTTGATCATCTTCAAAGATAAAATCATGGCATTTGAAGATTTGATCATGGGTCCAATAAAAATTATTTATGTTTGAGGATTCTTTGAAGATGCTCTGCTTTTATTTTTCATATGGTACTTTGAGAATATTCCACATCAAATAAGCAGTGGTGTGAAATGCTGTCTCACACTAACAGGGCAGGCAAACAAAAAAAACTGGCATTTAAAACCACAAATATTTATGATCAACATTCTTGAAGAAAATTCTAAGAAATCCCAAGGTTTCTCACCTGTTCTTTAAATTGACAGTCAACTTCTGCAAACTCAAGTATCAAGTCAATGAAAACTTCTTCCATGGAATGTGTACTGATTAGACATAACACACTGATGTGCAACTAATGTGCACAAGGACTTCTTCACAGCTCAAATGAGGAACCTAGCCTGTCCTGTCATAAGGGCCAGCAAGGCACACCAAAATAAGCAATTTATGGTTAATTGCTTGCCAGTAGGTTAGTTCTTGCTAATACAAATCAGAGAATCATAGAATATCCTGAGTTGGAAGGGACCATCAGGATCATCAATGGGTCCTGTCTGCACAGGACAATCCAAAAGTCACACCATGTTCCTGAGGGCATTATCCAAACACTTATTGAACTCTGTCAGCCTTGGTGCTGTGTCCACTTCCCTGGGGAGCCTATTCCAGCGCCCAACCACCCTCTGGGGGAAGAACATTTTCCTGATATCCAACCTAAACCTCCCCTGACACAACTTCATGCTGTTCCCTCAGGTTGTGTCACTGGTTACCAGAGTGAAGAGACTGATGTTCTGAGATGTTCTTTCTGTAAAATAAGTCTTGATCAAGCACATGTTATTTAAGCAGTCCTTCACTGTTTATTATCATCTAACATACTTCAAACAGCAAATTTACACAGTGGTAACATTATGGATAATTAAATCCAGCTCCAAGACCACAAATCATCCCCTGTTCATCCCAAATTCCCTAACACAGTCTTTATCATGCTTTAGCCCTTTCCATAGAACAAAAAAAGGCTACACATACATACTTCACTGTATGTGAACTCACTTTTGCTGTATGACACAGCTGTTCCTCATGAAAACAGAAGAATTTCCTATAAAATGCTAAAACAATCCCAAATTATTTTCTATCTAACAGAACTTTATATGACTTTGACTCCTAGAGCTATTATTGCTGGTTATTTTGTGGATCCACTGTCTGCCTTCTGTCATGGTTGTTTCAGAAGAAGAAAGTTCTACTTTCTTTGAAGCCCTAATTACACATCTTTTTCAAATTGTTACTCTTTCAGTAATCAGTAGCGGTTTCCAGAAGGGGGATTAAAGCTGGCTTTAACAGTACCTCTCTTTTGACAGAAGAAATGGCTGCAAGCCTGACATGGTAGGTATCATCCACATACATTTCAGTAAGCATTTTGTAAGACATCACAGTGGAAGTTTTTATTTTATTTTGTATTGAAAAAATAGAGTTTGATGGAAGAACTGAACATTTTGAAAAGGGTAAGGCTGATTGGTGGCAGGTTGTGGGACAATTTTGTTTTACTATTTGCATTAATAATCTTGGCACAGGAGAATTGTGCTGAAGGGCACAAATATGAAATACTAGCAAAACCAAGATTCTCTGTGCACTGCAAGATTACAGGAAGGATCTGAGTACTACTGTCGCATGTCTATTAAAAAGGCAAATATGATCCCAGTATGCATCAGTCAGGCACTTACAACAGAGGTACAGAAGTGCCATCATGGAAAGCAGTGGTGGAATGAATTCTAATCTTGTTGCCTGAACTCCAAGATTTCCTCTGGTGCTAGTAAAGAGAAGGGGTTATAATGATTAATAGGAAAAGTCAACAATGAGGGAAGATTAGGTGTTTAGGCTTTTAGTCTACCAAAACAAAGGCTAAGAATAATCAGCTTGTTCAATGCAAATACCTAACTGAAGGAAGCATCAAATAAGAAGAGAGGTATTTAAAAAGCAGGAGGGTGCAGTTCAAAGAACAAATGGATCTTCACTGGTAGGCTGGTATGGCAGGGAGACTAGATTCACCAGCTTATGAGAACCCTCTTGTAAAAAATACAACCTGACATGATCAAAAGCTTAATATATCTGATTGCATCTTATGAAGTAACTAAAATTCAAGACACAAAAGGAGAAAACATGAAGGAAAAACTTCCAAACACACAACAAAAGAACAACATCAAAACCTGTATCATGCTTCAGGAACAAAAGCTGCTGTGTCACAACAGTCAGAAACAAAGAAATCCCTACGTCAAGAGTATCTGATGAACTGAATGCCTACAGTCAAAGCATGAGCAAGAGGTCAAATGATAATATACAAGCAAGACAAACATTTTAGAGTGATTAAATATGCCTAGTTAACTAACAAAAACTCTTGAGCATATCCCATCTGGGGACTTCAAAGTGCCTCATAAAGCTTTAATGATCTACCTCTCATTAAAAATTATGGGTGCGTTATTTACTGTTTTACAGCTAAGAAACTTTGGACACTGATCCACTGCACTATGGAAATATGCACTTAATATTAACTTTGATTAGCCTCCTGCCATGCACTTAAGTGCTTTGTTACATCATAACTATGAATGGCCTACCCTCAGAATAACATAGGATATGGGATATGAATGAAGAATGAGGTTTAATGATCACTTTGTACCTCTATTTGCATACTGTTGATGGAATAAACAACAGAACACACCACTCAGGGTCATTCTGTAGATAACTGTGCACTACTCAGCACCATTAGTCAGTCCATAAGTGACTCATGGATCATGATTTAGGAATCCCTGCTTCAGGAGATAAAAGAATTACAAGCCATCATCAGAACGTGCTATTGACAAAACAAAATGGGTCCATTCTAGTAAAGATGCCATCTTTGAGCTTACTCCTAAACCTGACTACAAACCTGAGATAGATTTTCAAGGGAGCACTAATTTAAATAAGGAGAGTACAGCAGCAGCACACAGAAGCTCCTTGTATTTCAAAGCAGGTGGTACTTTGCTATCAGTATATTTGAAACTCCAGCATGTCCAGTTCAGTGCCTACCCAAATACCATCCGTACTGAATTCCTGTGCAAAAGCAGATCCATAAAAGTTATGAGGTATCTATTCCTACAGCAAAATTATTTTTTTTTACTTTCAGTGCATAGGTATGCTACTAAGAGTGAATCTGGGAAAATAATAACCAATAATTTTCATTATTATAATCAAGAACTTTGGCCCTGCTTTCCTCCTTAGGCAAAACTTAGTAGTCACCAGTGCATTAGGACTCTCAAATATGATCAACTCTGCCATGGTATTGTTGTTAAGCTATTTTATGATGCCATTAAGTACTATGGAAGTGAATAAGAAATCTGGCAGTGAGCTCTTATACCTGCTTATAAATTAAAATTCATCGTTTCAAAATAAAAACACTTGATTGTGCATACAACTACATTGCTCATACCTCCAATCACAGCAAGAGTGACACTTGATCGTTATTACAGGCAATAACATAATACAACAGGTAATAATTTTTAGCTCCCTGAATGGAGCAGAAGAGTTAAAAAGACTAATCTGAGCCCCATTCAAAGCAAAAACAAGGAGATCTTTTATATTTTAGCCAATGCAAAGAAAGCATCCATGAAGAAGAGTTTCTGAGAAAATTAAGTAGCGATGCATACCATTACCATGAATATTAAGTTTGCTGATAAATTTGTAGAAAGATTATTCCAAAACACTTTTGAAAGATGGTCTTTTAAATCACATTCTAAATAAAGTTAGTTATACCTTCCTCTGCCTTTAATACCTTGCTGAACAATGAGTTCACAAGCTCACAAATTACTTAGGTTGGCACCTATCAATAGCTAAAGGTCACAGTAAAACAATCTGACCCTGAGAATAAGATGCAAGCAAGGGCTAAGGAATACTCAGCATTAGAATACTGAGTATTCCTTAGTATACTCTAAGGAATACTCAGCATTAGAATACTAAACTCAGTGTCAGTACCCTCAGCCATTGGATATTTTCAAGACAACAAGATAAAGAAATGCAAGGCACCTAGATAACCACATTTATTAGATATTATACCAAGGGTCATTAAAAAAGAGTAAGGCAGACTCCTAAAGCCCACATTCAGTTACTTGGAGAGAAGTAATTTTCAAATGGGATTCTTCAGGATCCTGTATTTATTTCAGATAAAACACACTTCAAGGTTAACACAAGAAGCACAAGGCATACAGAATAACAAGCAACAACTATCATAAAAACTTACGTGGTATATAATCAACATAACCCTTCTTCTTGCCCTTTGTCTTAAATAAAACACATGCAAGTATATTTACCTTTGCTCCATGTTTATGTAGAACTTCCATGACATCATTATGAGCTTTTTCAGCTGCAACATGTAAAGGTGTCATGAAACTAGAGAGGGGAAAAAAAAGTGATGAATTAGCTTTTTACATTCCTAGTATGACAAAGGCCTTCGGAAAACTCAAACATTTCAGAAACCTACTCTTTGTTTTTCTCGTTTACATTTGCTCCTTTCCTGAGCAATAGCTCTGTAACTTGTTTCCTCTTCGGATGCACAGCAGCCACAGCACAGTGCTGCAAAAAAAGTAAATATAAAGCATATTTCAATTACACAGATGATAAGGAGCTTTAAAGATACATTAGTTCATTCCTTAATTGTTCTGCTAAAAACAGACTACAAAATTTACAAACAGAATTCATCATACTGAACAAAACACAGTTTAGTGATCAATGCTAAATTATTCTACTCAGAAAAACAATTTTAATTTTAAAGCTATTTGTCACTTCAGAAAAAGCAGTATGGTCCCAACTACATTAACCAGCTATCAGGACAAAGCTGACACATAATGAACAAAGGAGGGAAAGACAAAGAGTTTGAAACAGTCTTTTTACAGAAGTCTCCAAAGGGGTCCGTAAGGATTCTGCTGCAGTTGCCAAATTGACAGGACTTGAAAGTCGCTTTGGTTCTTCTTCTGTTCCAATGTGTACTGACCTTGCTAATGGCCATCTGTGTCATGCACCCAACTACAGATTATGTAATAAGCAAACAGGCAATACATTTCTCTTAGAGTATCTTTCTTCTCATGGAATGATAAAGATACAGCCTTCAACACAGGGCTTCTCACTGCTCATGCCTGCCCTTTTGGGACCACCTCTGCTAGGTGTAACTATTCTTCTAAATGTGGCTGGCATCTGCTGGTTTCTCAACACTGGCCCTATCAATGCATTCCTGAAGCCTGGAATTACCAGCATGGTTCTGGGTAAGATTAAATACCCAGCTTCAAAATCAAGTCCAGAAATGTTTATTTTAAGTTTGGACAAGATAGCAGACTATGAGAAATAGGAGAAACTTTTGGATTTTTCTGTTTATATCTTTATCCACATTTTAAACCAGTAACCCATAAAAGGTAGAAAGTCTCCAAGAAGAGTTCTCTAACTTTCCAACAGCAGAGCAATAGTGTTTACAATTAGACAGACCCCAAATTCAATGCTAATAGGTAGCACTAGTACCAATAACCATCTTTTGTCCAGTTTCAGCCTTCATTATAAAGTAACTTTCACTCAAGCTTCCACACTGCTGTTAATCAGCAGGGCACATCCAAATTTTGCAAAGGCAAACTTTGTAAATAAACATTAAGATCAACTTTTGCTCTGAAGAGAGACAGCATTTTTAAGGCTTTGCAGATAATATCCTGTCTCTATTTCCTGCCTATATGATAAACAAGCCCTAAAACACACAAATGCTGAAGTACTGCCAAACCTCAAAGCAACACTAAAACCTACATCAGGTGCTTGCTTTGGCCTTTTGGCTAATACAGCAGAGAGCCCAGTGGCCCATGGAAAACGTTATCATGCTTAGGGCAGGAATAGCTCAGTTAGATTACACATAACCTCATCTGATCCTGGAAGCTAAGTCCTTTCATTTGAACCGGGGACGATTTGGAAATCTCATGTATAGAAGCCAAAAACTGAAAAATCACAGTCAAGCATTTAGTGAACAGTGAACCAAATACATCAATAGAGCTAAAATATCCCATTTGGTCCAGCTGTCTCTGCAGAATCAGCAGGCGGAAAAGAGCAAAGAACATCAGAGGACTATGAAGTGATCATTACACAGCTAAAGAGATGCCACATAGCAGCAGCTGATACACTCAGAAAGAAAAGGATAACATCATCCCAAATGTCATACTGTCCTCACATTCAGCCTATAAACCTCTCTTCTCTATCTTGCTTCTAACTTCAGGAGAGGATGCTGAGTCCTCCGCGTAGGAAACAAGAGCATATGGATGCTTGGTACCCAACACACAGTGCTCTGATGACAATCACAATGCTTCCAACACTAAATATGCAGTTGCATGCCTCGAGCTGAGACCTGCCACTGGGAAGAAAATGTTCCATTGGAATAAAGTATCATAACTATAGTGGTTTTAATAATACCATCAGTCTCAGCTTCAAAGTTTTCACTACATCTAGGATACTGGCTGTGTTCTTTGCTTCCACTGCTTCTTTAAACAATTAAGTAAGAGCAGGATAATGCCAGGAACCCTTTTTCTACAGCTAATGTGGTATTGTCAGTACTATTCCAAACCTTTAAGACCCTGTGATATACACCTATTTTCACAACAATTTTATCTATCCCATGAAGAAAATTTGTAATCCAAGTTTGCTCACATAAAATATGAAGGAAACACTGGGCTACAGAAATAAAATTTAACCCCATAAAAAAACCACAGCAACAGTCCAACAAAAAAAGAGGTTTACAGGAAAAAATGCAAGAGGAATGCAAAATGAAAAGATGAAGAGTGGCTGGAGAACTTCTGTAATCTACCAAAAGGAAGGAAAAAAGTGATAAAATAAATTACATTATGTTTTTTCTATAATGGTGATTTTATTTAAGTATAGAAAGTGTTTGATGCCAAATTCTCTATCTCAGATGATGAATGTATTTTCATAGTGTAGAACTAAAACTCCTTAACTACAGGCTCCCAGCACATTCATCATGAAACAAATGGATTGACTGTATAATCTCACCAGTGCAGTCTCATGCGACTGTGGCTGCTTAAAATTAATGATCTCCAAAGCAAGTGTCTTTTTCACTTTGGCTAGGTCTGCCTCTCTGGCTGCTTGCAGTAGAGAGTGTCCTTTGAATTCATCTGTTAGAGGAAAAACACACATTTAATATTCAGCAAAATGTCACATTTATAAATGTTATTGCAGAAAGACAGCTATACTCAGTTAAGAGGAAAGAAGGGGGCTTCTGCATGTCTTTGGGTGGCAGCTGACCTGGGATACAGAACATGAAAGAAGCTTTGCTGAAACCAAAGGGATATGCTAAAGGATAGGGGAAGTTATTCCTTGAGTTAAATCCTTACAGCTTTTCCCCCTTTTATCCTCCACCCACTTGACATTAAATGTATATGTGACCTCTACATTACCCATGTCTGTGTTCAAATAAGCACAATGCTATGAACAGTGAACCAAATACAACAACAGAGCTAAAATATCCCAACATCCCATAAAAAACTGTAATGCTTTATTTTCTTAAGCTATTCTTAAGAAAATAAAGCATTACAGTTGTTTTTCAAAAACTTTATTGTGCTTGCATGACAAATAATTCACTGTAAAGCTTAAGTATATATATAATATCTAAAAATTATAAATAATAACAACAACAACAACAACCAAGAATAATACATATATAAAATTTAAATATAAAATACTAAACTATTGGTCTCAAAGAAAGCTAACTAGCTAAGAATTTGAAGCCAGTCTGCTCCAAAGATGAAACAAGTTTTGATAGCAGGTATATCTTTGTAAGTACAGATCGCTAATTTTGCTGTTTCCAAATCTTGTTTAGCTGAGCAACTAGTTCATTTTAGTTTTAAGTAACTTCGAATTCAAAAAGAAGTCTTTCTCTCAAAATGTTCAGAGGAAGGCAGGTTAGCAAAAATTACATCTGACTTTGGGGACTAGAAAAGAATAGCTCAATTTCATTAAAAATAGAAATCTTATTGTTTCATAAGCAAGCTTGAAATCCTAAGTTTGTTATGCAGGGGCTTTCTTCTCCCATCTTTGTTTTAATGTCTGGTATAATTTCTTTGTAAGCAAAGCATTACTCAAAGCACAAGTGAAAATAAATCTTGAAATAACAAATATAATGTAACTTTATTCCCAAAGTATAAGACAAAACAACTCAAGAACATAAACCCATGATATTTTGGGATGCAAATACAAGCTATTCCATCAAGATACTGTCAAATTTGACATAATGTTCATATTTGCTTACAAATTTCAGTGGATATTAATGAACATGAATCTTTCCTTATTGCTCTTGAGGAACTCTAAATACAGAAATAAACTGAAGTTTAAATTTTTTTTTTTTTTTGCTTAGTAATTTAAATAAAGGCTAAATTAACCCTCCTCAGAGCCAGAAGCTATAGCCCAGGACTCAGAGTAGAGAAGTACCTAAAAGATACTAATGCCCTCCTCTCTTCTTCTAGACCAAAGTTTTTTGCTGCACATGATCTCATCATCTTCCCCTGCAAAGAACAGTGACCAGACTAAAACTCAACTAGCTGTGATTGTGAGTAGCACAGGATCACATTATTAGTGTCTGAGGGCTTCTGCTATACTGGAAAGGTTAGAGACAAAACCAAAAACTTATTTATAATTGAGATTCTAATTCTCAAGAAGTTCTCTGTAACTTCATAATGCTCTGTTTCCATATATGTCTCATTTAATTAACTTTTACATTTTATAAGAGTCAGGAAACAAATCCCCCAAAGAGGGAAAGCAAAGGCATACAAATTAAAATTAGAGACGAAATACTGGTTTGTAAACAGCATAAAGATTGCTACAAAGATTACTACAAAAGAAGGTGATGGAATTTCTATCTCCAAGGCTGCACCTTCTGTAAGTTTCTAAATGCAATACAGAGCCTCAGTATAGAGGCTCCTGTGTGACTGAACTGGATTTTAAACATTAAAAAAACCCTAAAGCCACTGATTCAGCAGTGCCTTAATAATTCTAAGCTTCATAAAAGCAGGCAATATAACAAACGATGTATCATAGGTACCTGTGCACTTCAAAGTGCACGGCACAGCTGCAGCTGCTCTGCTGCTTTGCATCCACTTCTGAAGCTCGAGGAAGGTGGCCTGGAAGGAAAGCATCCCTTTCCACCCACCACCAAGTGCTTTCAGTCTGGAAACACTTACAGGTCAGTCTCTCCCTGAGCTCAGGCGTTGGAGCCATGTCAACCGCGCTCTTGCCATGGCAGTTGACCAAGGTGGGATCGGCGCCGTGGCTCAGCAGGAGGGAGCAGACCTCCACACGGTTCTTGGAAGCAGCCTCGTGCAACGGGGTGAATTGCCAGAGGTCCATAGCATTCACACAGGCACCATGCTAGCACGGCAAAAAAAAGCTTTGGATTAGGAAGAAATCATCTTCAACAACTAAAAAGCTTACAAATTTTCATTTTATTACAAAAATTGGTTCAAATCACTCATGTATGAACACACACATACACAAAATTTAATTAAAAATACCAGCATACACAAAAATACTGTTGAATCTGCGAAAAATAATTAGAATTTTTGTGTGAGCTAATTTTTGAACAGAAAGATTCAACTCTACTATCAGTACAAAGAAATTAGATAAAGAAAAAAACACATACACTGTTCCAACAAAGACCTACAGTTGCAGGCTTCTGAAATGACAGTATGATGTTTGAAACCTGTTACTAGTAGGAAAAAAAAAAAAATCTTACTTTTCAACTCTAATAGAAACAGTTAAGATCTCATCTAACACATCTAAATCAACAGTAATTACTTTCCATCCTTCTGCTTACCTTAAGCAGCAGCTCTGTAACCTCATAGTGTCCATAGGAACATGCATTATGAAGAGGCACAAGACCACTGCATGGAAGAAGAAGGCAAATGACAAATTTTTTTAAAGTAGCATTTTTAAGGAGGAACAATTTTCTCCCTACTGAGATGAAAAGATCAAATTCAAGTTAAAATATTTAAGTAGTTAAGTATTTAAAAATTAGGATCTACAAACTAATGAGAAAATCTGACTTCTCCAAACAACACATTATTTAAGAGCGGCATTAAAACTTGGGGTTCCATTGCTTGGTTTTTAGAGGGTTGTGTTTTTTTGGGTTTTTTTTGGGGTTTTTTTTGGTTTGTTGTTGTTGTTGTTGTTATGGTTTTTTTTTTGCCTTAACAGGCCACAGATGTTTAATCTACCATTAAGACTAGCATTAACTGGCTTTGACATGATTTTTCTTGAAGCTATTAAGGAGGGGGAAAAGTCCCATTCCACGTTCAATTTCCTCAACAGTGTTCTGCTTCTGCCTAAATAGGAGCTCCTGTTTAAAATGCTATGTGAAAGGCAAAAACTCCCCAGATAACACTAACGTAACTCCTGGGTATTTTATGAAGATGTACAAATATCCACAGAAAGCAGCCTCAAATTGCTGCTCTAGACTGTAGAATGACCTGATTTTTCTCAATTTTTTACAGTACAACCTATTTAACTGTTCAAGATACTTCTAAGAGAGTCCCTGTAATTTTTGTAGTGTTATATTACTGCAGGCCATACTTAAAAATGACACTGGCAAAGTAAATAACAGGGATTTAGTCACAAGCACAAGATGTAATAAAAGTCATGCATTGCAAAGGAGATGCGAGATGGGCAATTACTGCAGAGGACAAAATGAATTTAATTCAAGCCAAGCATGACAGGCTAGTTATGGCTCAACAGATCAGTACACATAATACATGAAAACCATAATTAACCCCATAATACCGATGAAAAATACAGGGGGTAATTCCCAGGACTGCAAAACCAATTCAGAGATAATTAGGACAGCAAGTAGTAGACAGCAATTAAATAAACTTAATTTTAAGGTGGATGCTCTCAGAAGCAGCAACACACTTGCCACAGAAGAGGAAAATTTGTTTGGGGAAAATTTTTCAGACTGTATTTTCCATCATTACTTTTCTTAATTATAATTAAGGGGTTCATATGTAAGACAGAAGGAGACTATCCATTCCACAGAGCACTCAAAAAATCTGCCCCCTTCCAAAATGATGGTAATCTCAGAGGACTGAGGGCTTCAAGGCCTGTCAGCAAAGACAATCCTGCAGCAATGCACCTGGCCACTTCTGCAGCATCCCCTCCCCTTCCCTCTTCCAGCACAACAGCTGTAAGGGAAAGGAAAGACCAGTGGAGAAAGAGCTGCTTCCTTGGCTGGGCTTCTCTTTGGGAGTAACTAGAAATGGTGACCATTTTGAAAACACAGAACAATTCCTAAGCACTTTCTCTGAATTGACTCCATTGAAGAGAACCTAGGAGTTCTATAAAATCAATGTAGCCTAATTTAGCTCCTTAAATGAAAAGTGACAGTTATTTATAGCCTATTTATTTATAAATTATGTATAAATAAGAAACAGCAAGGTAAAACAGAACACCACACTGATTCTAAATGTGTGATGCCACTAAAAAAAAAGAGAGAGCTCACTCATCAACTAGGATGTTAGATGTTTCTAAATATGTTCGGGTTGTTTTAAAGTTCAGTGCACAGTAAGAAAGGTTTTTCTTTCTCTGTTTGCTTTCCTTCCCCTCCTGCTCCACCCCAAGTTCAAGTTCAACTTAACTACCTCTCACACATTCCATGCAAATTGTTCAAAACTCATTACAGCATCTACACTGGGATTTTCTACCAACTGATGCTGAAATTTTGGGAAAAGTACAAAAGACCTTCAACCTGCTTAAATAATGCTGGATCTACCTAAATAGGTATTATATGGAGCTTTACTGTAGGACTTTTCTGGTTTATTTTTTGTGGGTTTTTTTTTTTAGAGGCAGGGGTAAGGTGTTTTGTTGTGTTTTCTGGTTTTTTTTTGGGGGGGGGGGGGGCTTGTAGTGTGTTTTGATTTTCTGTGGTTTTTGTGGGGTTTTTTGGGTGTATTTTTGTTTTTTGACTTGTATAATATGTCATTATTCATTTAACAACAATACTATTAAAAAAAGCCATTGGGGTAAATGGACAGACGAAAGAGCTACAATTAGTGAAACTAAGAGTTTTAAGTATACTTAGGACTGTTTTGGAGAGAAAGGAAAAAAAGGAAAGAAGCTAAGAAAATTTAAAATCACTTGTAACACTAGCAGAAAATGAAAATACAGGAAGTGCCTCAGGTTTGCTGCTGGAGAAAGCACACACACATATCTTACTTCTATGGGTTCTGAATACAAAATGCATGCCTTTAACTAGAGGCCCAATTTCTACCATGTTAGGACTAAGCCTTCCAATCCAACCATCATGAAAATCATCATCTCAGAGATCAGAAATGTATGGCTGATAACAACACAGAGCAAGTATCATTTCAGATTTCTGACTGCTGTGCACTTTGCTGATCTTACATAACTACCACTCTTAATGCAAAAATAGAATAGTTTAGTCTCTACTGTATCTTGATTTTTGCTGTCAGCTTCAATGAAGATAGATCTACGAGGACCACTAGTTGTGAGCACAAGAGCATTATTGATGTTACTTGGAATTACATCCATATATGTGAAACAGGATAATGAGACCATAGGTAAGTTTTCCAACGCACATCTTTCACTAAGCCCTTGTATTTTCTCCCCATCACCTTTCCAAAAATAATGCTGTTAGTCCATAATTTTAAAGGGTAGTCTGTGAATGGAAGTAAAGCTCAAAGTTTGGGAAAAGTTTTAAAGGTGTAAAAGAAGCCTTAAAGCAAGTGCAATCACAACTAATCTGAAGCACGCTCAGATTTTGGAAGCAAATATCACGTTCTTAGACAACTATTTGAGATTGTGCTGCAACATGAACCAAAGAAATGATTCTTTATCTTGACTAATACAAAACCACTGCTGCAAACAGGTAATAAATAAATTAGTTTTACATACCCTTTGTCCTTTGCGTGCACATCTGCACCATGCTGAAGCAGAAGCTGGACTATCCGAACTCTGTTGTAGCCAGCTGCTAAGTGTAAAGGAGTGGACTGCAAAACAAAAGAAGATGAAGAATGGGAGCCACATCAATCTGAAGTCCTGTACTTCCTGCCATTGAAATACTCTCAGTTACTCTTATACATTGCACCAAGATAAGTTAAAGTACCCTTCTGTGATTAGCTGAATTAACAAATACAGCACATGCAGGCCCCTCCTTTTGTCAAAGCAAAAAAATGTGCCTTAAGGTAAGACCCTAAGGCAGTAACAGCCTCTTAATTTAAAGCTAATTTCAAAAATCATTATCATCATCATCTCCACACCAAAAAAGTATCCATATGTGTTCTGTACTGTGCTGTGGTAAGACAAAGAGAAAATTGCATGCAGATTGCAGTTTCCTGCAAAACACAGGTCTTCATCAGTAATGCACCTTGCAGCATAATAACAGAGTAATAACACCTTTCTCCATGGCTAACTCATATAAATTTTAACTGAAAGCTTATGAGTTGAGTTGACAACAGTAATTCCCCCTGAATTTTATTTTTAAAAGCTTTTTATTATGAAACAAATTTTGTGTGCTGTCTCAGCCTGGGGGGACTGCTTTCTAACAGAAATGGATGATGCTGTTTCCTCCTTCCCAAGGCTGGGAAGCAGAGGATTTTAAAGGGATCTTTGTTGCAATTTATTTTGTGGCTTGTGACCAAATGATACCATTTTCTCACAGTGAAACCCCACATATAAAGCAGCTTGAAACATGGGAAAATGTACATATCTCACTGTACTATGCCAAGTATAGATTTACTATCAGCATTAAAACATCGTTAAACAGTATTACAAGGGGAGATGTCATATTTCACTATTATCAGGAGGTTAAAATACAAAAAAATCAAGACTAATGGCTTCATCTGTGATAAACAGAAGCAAGTACTATATATCCATAAACAGCATGGATTTCCAGGAATATATTTATATGTCCATAACTTGGGAGCAGTCTGTATTATATTTTACTGAAGGCTCAACACTTTGCTACTTGGCTTCAGAAAGAGTAACCACTTTGACAACTATCAAGTGTCCTGTGTATCATATTGAGGACACAGGTTGTACTATCAGAAATGACAGCACAGGGTATCTCTTAGAAAAACATCTGGGAAACTCAGTAAATTTACGGAAGTAGTTATACAAGTTTCCATAAGACCTGTCTTCAGAATTATCTATACTGAAGATAAGGACCTCTAACATTCCTAACATGAAGATCCCCAGAGCGTTTCCAAGACACAAAATACCAGTAACAACAAACATATCCAACCTTTTAGTTGTTTGACCATGCAAATTATCAGGATCTATTATTCTGTTTAAGGCTTCTGCTACTGAATTAACAATTTGGACTGATCAAGAAGGCAATATATTCTTTTTATATCTGCCCCTATTATAAAATAATTGTCTTCTGCATATCATAAACACTAATAAAAATGTGGATAAGGATGATGCTGTTACAGACAACAGCAGAATACTTCAGTATTATTTATTCTGACAGTTGCCTTGGTTTGGTTACTAAATCCAGTTTTATCAACTGAATTAGTAGCTCAGAAAACCTAAAACTAATTTGAAATGGACTACAGAGAAGTCTGTCCATTCAAAGGTCTAGACTCCAGAAAAATTGGAGCCAAGCATTAAATGTCTGGAATACTGCAGGATCCTTTAACCTCACTACAATTAAACTACATCCTTTCTTGTCTGTGTGCCACTTCTATAACAATTATGGCAGACTTCCAAAATTATGCTTTACTAATAGGAAATATTATTAACAGAGATGTTCTCAATAAAGACACATAACCCCAGAGTCTTGCTCACTCCTTAAAATTAAAAGAAAAAACATTATGACTCAGGCTGGGACTGTGTACTTTGTATTTCTAGGGTTAATAGACCTGCATTTGCCAAATAACTTCATTAGAGAATAAAGGCAAAACTTTTCAAGTTTATAGCTGCACAACAAACGGCATAAATGAAGCAAACCAGCATTAACCCAGATCTTCAGACAGCTTACATCCCTGTCTTTCAGAAAGGTGAGCTACTTCCTTCTCCTCTCAAGCAAGGGCATGCAGACACCCCAGTCCCATGCCTGAAATACAGAGTATCTTGTCTTGCCCAGCACGCCAGGAATGATTTATCTACAGCCAGGCACCTGACGTTTGGTGTGCTTGCCTTGTGGTCCACAGCAGCTTCAGCAAAGCTGTGTGCCGTGCTGCGGCCGCCTCTCCAAGGAGGATCAACTGATGCTCCCTGTGTCCATCCCTGGAGACAGGGCTGAGATCTCCACCAGGCAGCATGCTTCAACTCCGCAACTGCAAACACCCAGTGCTGGAGAGGCAGGGAGTCAGAGGGCCAGACAGATCACTTCACTGATGGCCAAGGGCAAGTGAACACACACACAGGTGCAGGAGCAGAAGTAGTCAACCTGGAGTGCTGCTCCCCCTTTACCCACAAGCCAATTGCTCATTAGTTTGGCTAAATGCCTCTTATAAATGCTGTGCTTACATATGCCTCAGGAAAGAGAAAGCAGGAAGATGTTGTCTCCATGATTCTTAAAAACTTCTTTTCCTTTCTCATAAGAAAGAGCATTCATCCATACTACAGATTTAAAAGTAGTAATCTGGAGTTACAACTTTGTATGCCAATTACAGAATCTAGGTAACTGAAAGATAATATTGTGCTACATGAACTACTCATTAGATGACATTATGAGCCCCCCCAAAAAAAAAAAAAAGCTAACTATGGCAGTAGAGAGTGATTCTTAAAATTAACATGCTATTTATATAGCATCAGGGAAGTAAAAACAAAATACCATTGACAGCAATGTCTACTGCACCTGAAAGGTATATCAAATTAATTACTTAATATTAAGAAAACAGATTTAATAAAGTTATCAATTAATCCCTCCTCCCACAGCTTGCAAAACTTGGCAAGACTTACTAACAAAAATCCTCAGAGGGCACTTACCTTCCAAGACTCACATTCACAGTTACCAAGCCAATCACACTGGCTTACTTGCTAGTATAATTAAAAAGAGTATAACTTCATTTTTATTAAGTAAAGTAGACCATCATGCAAGAAGCTCATATTATTTGAAAATTTTATGGCAGATGTAACTGAGCCAAAGCAGGTACTGAAAGCACTTTAAGGAACATCACTGTACTCAAGATGGCAATCGCTGTCAACCTATATACCTACTATTTATAGTAAGGTAGGTGGTTTTGCCTGCAGTCTTTTTGATAATGTGTTGCCTGGGAATACAAGAAATACATTTTTTAGATATGATACTGTTCTCAGTGAGCCTTAGGTATTTTTGCACTGCTTTGTTACCAAGAGCTGATTTGATGACCCCTGTTCAAGGTCAGCCGCTTTGGACTTGCCATTCCCTGTTCACCTGCATCAAACAAAAGGGGCCATGAGGGATCTCCAGCGCTGCAGGCTCTGAGCAGCTTCTGCTAAAATCTGAAAATTTGTTTCAACAAGCTGTCCACAGGCAACATGGGAGTTCCAGCTCCAAGCACCATCCGTTTCCCTTATCTTGCTAAAGAGTCTTCAGCAGCCCTCAGACTAATGCTGCCACTGCCTCAGAAGAAAGTTTCATTTCTGATTCAAATTACACATTTTAAGGGCAACTTTAAACCAAGGGATCTTATGTAACCATCTTATATTATGCATTATCTGCATGATTAATAACAGCTGCAGGAACTGTTTTAAAAACTAATATCTCCTGTTCTTGTTTTCTACTGCCAAAATCTTTATATAATGCTATCTGATAATAATCTTAATCAATGTGTATCTCTAATTCTAAACTTGCCATCTCGAAGGCTATTAAAATCAACAATCTTATTACATAAATAAGGTCTCATCATACATCTTATTTACATCAATATACAGTGATTTAGAATTATCATAAATTCATATAATTGTCTACAGAAAGGGCATTCTCATAATAAAGAGGCAACACTGATTTTGATGGCCAGCTCTGGCCTTGACATATGGCTACTCTCATGCTCAGAAGGTCCCCACAGGGATATGCACCAGTAAGGGTGGTTTTTACACAGATGGGGAAACAAATAAAGCTTGGCAAAAAAATACCTAAGGATACTTGTATGCTTATTTTGAACTCTTCTACAACACCCTGCTGACAGAGGACACACAAAAAAAAAAAAAAAGAGGGAGGAATTTTAAAATGTTTCATGCAGACTTTAATTTTTGTGACTTTTTATATCATGTCTGTAATTATCTGTAGGTTTAGTAAATTTGGAAATTGCAGATATGCAGCAAACTTCCATTTAACAAATATAATTTAAAAAAATTTATTGTATTGAGATCATACTGCCCTTAGAAAACAAAGCAAACAAAAACAAAGCAATAGTAATATTTTAAAACTCTTGTAGTTTGTCATACAAACTCCCTTAAAAGAACTGTTTCACCTCTTTTGAATTAAGGGAAGAGCACAGGGGTTTCTAATCGCAGAAGGGACCTTTGTTTCATAGTTTTGCATAAAATTGTTTTGAAAGATGTCCTGACTCCTGGCAAAGCAAACAACTTTACTGTGTTAGAATTTATGACAGAATCATTCTTTCCAATCACAGTAGTCTGTGCTTGATGCTGGTCTCTTGCAGACATCTCTAAAATGAACCACATCAATCATGAGGGTACATCAGGAAGACATTCCGGATGCAAGCAGAGTACCTCCTGTCACCACTTTATCATTCTGATAAATGGGGTAAGAAAACAAGTTGCAACAACACCACAATCTTGCAGACACATTCCTAAACTTTTCCACTGTGGAAACGATGAGGCTTTTCCTTTGCTGCTCAGATACCAATTTGCATTCTAATTTTAAACAGTGCACCCATCTTACACCTTCATTTTAAATGAATTTAGAAGCTTTCTTGGGAAATAACTCATAAACATTTGGTTGTATCGTGCCAAGACTGGACTCTTACACAAAATATTTCCTTCTATAAACACATATTTCAAGTAACCCAAAATAATTATTTTATATTCATGCTATAATGCTCTTACACATTTGGTACAAAAGAATTGAAGTTCCCTATCCCTCACTGAATAATTATGCTTTTAATGAGCAGGAAAGGCTCCATGCTTCTGTTCACCAGCCACATGACTTGTTACCCTAATCATGCAGCTTCCTTGGTCATTTTATATAACTCAGCAGTACTGAGTTATTTAAATTAGTGGTTGACAATTATGCTTTAGGGACAAACTTATAGATGCTGCTTCAGGAAAACAAGTCATGTCAGACTGCTGACTGTAGATGAGCAAGCTGCAACTCTGGAGATAAGCACAGAGGTGAAGAGCTTAAACTACTTTTCTTATGTAAAAAAACATAATAAACAAGAAATAAACTAACACCCCTACAAGCAAACAAAATTCCTAAAGACAAGAATTACAAAATGCTTAAGGAAGACATTTCTCACTCCATGGTTTCCAGTGGTAATTTAACTGCTTCATCTTCAGAATACAGACAGTAGTAATTAATTAGACTATTGAACTGGACAGGCTTAGTATAGTAAAATTCCAAAAACACCATGTTACAGATTTCACGTGCTGCTTTCTAACAGCTAATGACAGGGAAAATGAACTGACCAGCTTATCAATTCAGAATCTGCAAGTCAAACAGTATCTTAATTTAGAGGTCTGGTATATCAGATGATCTCTTGGCAGAGGGGGTGGTGGTGGTGAGGAACCAACTGTGTTGAGATGTAAACCAGCAAAGACAAAACCAGCTTGATTGCACAGACACAGCAGTGCTAGGGCAGAGCATCAATGGGCAAGAATGTCCTTAAACTTGAGGAACAGAGTGAAAAAACACAGAAAGAGAAGACTAAAAATACTGTAAACACACTGACAGAGTAAGGCCTCATTTGGAAGAGGTCTCCTTGGGTGACAGACCAACTCTTCATATCCAGTAAGTATTCAAATCTATTCCTTCTCAGGGGGCTGTACTGTCCAAACTACTGACAACTGAATACTTCTCTAGTAGATCTGACCTTTGAGAGACAGCACAATTTTCTGATTGTATGTCTGAACCTCTAAGACCGCATGACAAGGGTTGGCATCAGTTCCACACATTAACAGTGACCCTGTTGTACTGCAACCTGAGCTAAGTGTTGACAAATAAGGGAGCAGGAGATTTATGAGAGAAAAGCTTTTTCAATCACCTACGTGCTTAGCGTAGGGAAGGACCAACAGGATGACAAGCATGATCTTGCACAGGGATAGACAAAAAAATAACTGGAGTGTCTCCATCTCAAGGTTAAAATAAGGTAGTATAGGAAATCACAGAATCAACTAGGTTGGAAAAGACCTTTGAGATTGAATCTAACCTATGACTGAACACCCCCTTGTCAATTAGACCATGGCACTGAGTGCTACATCCAGTTTCTTCTTAAACAGCTCCAGGGATGGTGACTCCACCAGCTCCCTGGGCAACCCCTTCCAATGACCAATCACTTCTTTTGTGAATAAATTCTTCCTAACGTCCAATCTAAATCTCCCCTGGTGCAGCTTAAGGCTTTGTCCTCTTGTCCTGTTGCTGGTTGCCTGGGAGAAGAGACTGACCCTCAGCTCGCTACAGCCTCCTTTCAGGCAGCTGTACAGTGATAAGGTATCTTCTGAGACTGCTTTTCTCCAGGCTAAACAACTCCAGCTTCCTCAGTTGCTCCTCACAGGACTTGTGCTCCAAACCCTTCCAGAGAAGGGAAGCCTTGCTGCCCTTCTCTGCACCTGCTCCAGCACCTCAACATTCTTCCTAAACTGAGAGGCCCAGAACTGGACACAGTACTCAAGGTGTGGCCTCACCAGTGACGAGTACAGGGGGAGAATGACCTCCCTTGTCCTGCTGGCCACACTATTCCTGATACAGGCCACGATGCCACTGGCCTTGGCCACCTGGGTACTCTGCTGGCTCACATTCAGCTGCTCTCAACCAGCACTCCCAGGCCCCGTTCTGCCTGGCCACTGTCCAGCCACTCTGTCCTCAGCCTGTAGCGCTGCAGGGGTTTGTCATTACTTCCAGAAACAAACCTGGAAACACAGACTAAGGGGAACAAGGTAAAGGGCTGGGAGACACACTTCAATCTTTAAATAGGAACACCACTGATCTCTGAAGGATTTCACAAACAGCAGACCCCATAAATGGGGCACTAGTAATCTCTGACCTCTTCCTAAACAAGAATTAAAATGCAACACCTCCTCCCTTCCCTGAAACTCTTCTGTATATGCATATATCTCAGACACCATTTGGCAAAACAGTTCCACAGAGGATGTGTCAGAAAAATTGAGTAACACTTCTCACAAAACCACAGTATTCTCAGAAAACTGATCTTTACAAGAATCTCTTCCATTTCTACATGTATATGATGAAGGCGTAGCTGGGGATGGAACTGCAGTATGAAAAAGAAATTTTGGGGCTTTCACCACAAGGTAGCATTTGTAGTTTTCCCGGATTCAGAAGCACAGAATACATCTCTGGCAGCACTCAGTGATACAGGGAGAGGAACTTTGAGATGGATTATCAGAGAAGCAGAGGAGTATACGCTGTTTCTTTGGTGATAGATACTGACAGCTGAGGGAATAGTGGCTTGCTGAGCTACATAAGGAAAAAATTACAGTAAAGATCCACTCTCTTCTCCTAAAGGAATGCGGCTGATGTTATTTAACACTGAAAGGAGATCTATGCTGACTTGAAAGATATGGCAGAACACTACACAGAAACTACTCACAGTATCATTGTGTCCAGCATAGCCATTTTTGGCAATCTGAAGAAGATGCACACTGAATCAACAAAGAACTAAAACTGCTGGGTTTTTTTGCTGTTGCATTCTCTTCTTTCACCACTTACTATCAAAGTCTTTCATAGAGTCATAGAATAGAATGAGTTGGAAGGGACCCATCAAGGATCATTGATTCCAACTCCTGGCCCTGCACAGGACACCCCAAGAGTCACACCATGAGCCTGAGAGCATTGCCCAAACATATCTTGAACTCTGTCAGGCTTGGTGCTGTGACCACTTCCCTGGGGAGTCTATTCCAGTGCCCAACCACCCTGTGGGTGAAGAACCTTTTCCTAACAGCAAACATAAATTTGCCCTGACTCAGCTTCATGCAATTCCATCAGGTCCTGTCATTGGTCACCACAGAGAAGAGATCAGTGCCTGCCTCTCCTCTTCCCCTCACCAGGAAGTTGTAGCTGCAATGAGGTTTCCCCTCAGTCTCCTCTCCTCCAGGCTGATCACACCAAGTGACCTCAGGCACTCCTCACAGAGCCTCCCCTCAAGGCCCTTTGCTGTCCTTATGCCCCTCTTCTAGACACTCTCTAACAACCTCTATTTTTTTTTTTTTAATATATTGTGGCACCTAGAACTGTCCCCAGCACTCGAGGTGAGGCTGCCCCAGTGCAGAGCAGAGCAGGACAATCCCCTCCCTTGCCTGGCTGTGCCTGATGTCCCCCAGGACAGGGTTGGCCCTCCTGGCTGCCAGGGCACAATGACTCACATTCGATTGCCATGGACCAGGACCCCCAGCTCCCTTTCTGCAGCGCTGCTCTCCAGCCTCTCATTCCCCAGTGTGTAGGTACATCAATGTTTTTCCTACTACAGTCAACTAACAATCTTTTATTTTCCTTTTATTTTTACCTACCTTATTATTTTTATTACTTCTCCTTTATGTATTTACTTTGCTTCCCCACCTTCACCTTTCAACTAGAAACTTCCCAGGCTTCGGTCCATAATATTTTCACATTATTAAGAAGGAATAAATTAATTTGACCATTCTCTCCGTTAACACAGCTTCAAATCAGCACTTCACTCGTTTCACTGAAAATGGGGTCAGAATAAACTGTTATGAGCAACACTTGCATATTGACTGCATTTGAGCTCCAGTGCTGAGTATCAAATAAACATACCTTATATTTTGGAATTTAATTAAAACATTAAATATAAAAAATAATAAATACACAAAATGCCCTTTTAACATTATAGTGATAATTTGCAAATTTTAGAATTAAATTACTTTATAATCCAATCAAATAGCCTTCACCATTCCTTCTGAAGAGCAGCCTTGCAAAAGGCAGAGAAATTATCTTGTAATTCCAATTGAAAAGCAATGGTTACTAGAATATGAATATTCTAAAGTATTTCACCTGTAAGAAATGTAATTTTCTTTTATAAGTGAACGCTTATAACATTACTTGGAAAAGACTAATCAAATCACCTCAATTTTCTTGTTCATCAATGACACATCCATCATCAATTACAATGCATTTTGGCATTTTCCTTCCCTTTTATCCTTCATCTGCTGCCTGCTCAGTCAACTTAAACAATACTTTTAAAAATGGTTATGTAAATACATCTTTCCTTGCACATAAGTATTTGCAGTTCTCTTCATTTAGAACTAAACTGATCACTCCAAATTATCCATACAACCTCTGAAGTCAATGATGGGGTTGTATGAGCAAGTGATTACTGATGTGCTGGGAGACATCAGAGAGGCAGCAAGGGCAGAAAACACCACGGCTTTGGGTGGCCTAAGAGGTGAAATGTTTGGATGCTATCAGTGACTCTTCTACAGAGAAAGTGTCTTGGAACACCACATGGGTAAATGCAACTACTGGGATGGTACCAAGTGACACCTGAAGCAAAATCTTTCAGTAGAAGTTGTCCTTAATAGCAGCTATAACACACTCAGATTCAACTTATCTACAGGGGAAATGCTTGCTAAAATAACCTAACATGAGGCACCAACCTTCATAAAGTGGAGCTATGAAAAAAATAGCAATTTTTTTTTAAAAAGCTAGAATTGGTAAGTAATAAAATTATGTCCTTACAGACAGCACAGAAACTACTAACAAAGATAATACTGGAGACACCTTGCCAATGCATATCTTCTATTGGGAAGGGCTTGATATAGTGAAAGAAGCCAGTATGACCTATAGCAAGCTAAAAGAGTTTACTAGAATTAAGAGGACATTCAAAAAGCTGAATTTACAAGCTGGAGAAAAACACAAGGACCACAATAGTTTAGAGGTAAAAATACAAGTTGACAGGTAGAAACAGTTTAAGTAGTAACCAGTGAAATGGATTCAAACCAGACAATTTCTTGGAACCAACTAGGAGCACAAGATGCACCAGCCAGTTCAGTGGGGCAAGGTGATGCTAGGGCAAGAAATGGAGATCTTACAGCCAAGAAGGCACTGTGAAGAACTGAAGGAACTTTTTTTATGGTATACACCTTAGAAGAAACAGTAAGTCTTATTCCAGAATCCTGGTGAATGAGAATGTGCATATTTGGGATCATAGAGACGCTTGGCAAAGAATCTCTCTGAAACTAAATTAAGCATAGAAGAGGTAGCCATCCCCACAACCAAAATGAACATCAACAAATAGCCAGGACCAAACTGGATCCATTCTAGAGAGCACAGGAGAATGAAACAGGTGAATTACTAGTTGTACATGTCCTTCACTTAGGATGTGATTATTTTGGTATGTGAAGACACGGAAGTTACAAACCAATCATTAGTGCACATTTTGGAGAACTACATACAGGCCTGTAATCTTGATGCCTGAACAAGCCAAAATACAATATAATAACAGCTATAATTAGTGAATACCTGCATAAACACAATCTGCTTGGGAAGAGTCAAATACTGTTAAAAGAAGTTCTACATTTAAAACTTGGGTTTTCTGAAGCAGTCAACAAGCACATGCATAAGGGTAAGTCCATTAATACAGGTTACAATAGGTACTCAGTGGGGTTTTTTTAACTAAATCCTCACCAATGGTTTAGTAGGAAGATGTTAGTCTGTTGGTTATATAGATGTTAGATGTTGGTCCTCAGGTGGTTGCAGGACAGCATGCAGAGATGGGAAACAGTGTACAACGAAATGATAGATGTCACAACAGAGGGAGACCACAAAGTACATTAATACCACACTCAAAAGCAAAAAGCAACAAGAAAGCAGATCAGTTTACTTCTCAGTACTTCTTATGCTCACATGCAGGGATTTTGAGAGGAAAGTGACACCAAGCATGGAATTATCACCTACACTATTCACTACAGTCAACCATATACAGAAGTCAAATGCACTCAGTCCCTGGATTGAGCTGCTACATTCCAATTCAAAACAATCTCAGGAAATTCTGTGAAGGAAAGGGCTCCACTCCTGAGATCACAGTAGAAGAAATATTATCAGTACTCGGCTTCTGGATGCTCTGAGCTGTTAAGAGCCAAATCCAGAGCACAGCTTTTAGTTAATGTGCATAAAATATTACATGGCAGCTCTGCCCAAATCTGCCAGTTTGACTTGTTTTCTCTTGACAAGAGATGGATAATAGCTTAATGTGGGAAGTCATCTCCTGTGTGAAGCTAATCATCAAGGGAAAAACAGTTCAGGTATAAAACCCCCCCATGCCATCAACACATTTGAGGCTACCTGAACAGCACATTAATTAAGATCTAACAAATGAGATTTCCTGAATTTTAGAGAACAACAAAAAGAGAATGATGACAGAATAAACAATTTGTTTCCAGTCCTTTGGTGCACAATTTCTATTTGTGGACATGACAGAGTACACTTCAAATAATATGTGAAGGGATACTCACTGAAATGTTTTAGGGGAAATATTTAACATCTCATAACAGAAACTTAAAGCAAGTAGATCAGATTTATATTTTATTCAAAAGGTATCATCTTTGGATAGAAAAGGTTTTAAGTGACACCAGGGATAGAAATTAAGCCAAGTCATCTATACCATACAAAGTCTGCAGGGGCATTCTTGGGTTACCCACTTTGATCGTGCTTGGCAGATGAAGATACGATCACAGCATAACAAAGTACATAACTTATCACTTTTTCTAACATGCACGAAGCCTGGGAACTATCTTTTTATAACAAATAAAATAGTGTTTTAAGGGCAAAACACAGTTGTGACCATTTTTTAATGTTCTTTGTATGTATATGGCACTGGGCACTTCTGCCCAAGGCACAACACAAACCTTATGACATTTGCTTTGTAATCTTGAAATGTTGAAAATGTCGCCTTTTTTTTTTTTTTTTTTTTTTTACAGTACAGCAATTACTAAATCCAGAAAATACCTTCAATTTTGTGTGCAGGATTTGATTTAAAATATTTTACTCAAATATTTGACCTGGTCTGATGAAAGGTGTCCCTGCCCATAGCAGGGAGGCTGGAACTAGATGATCTTTAAGATCCCATCCAAGCCAGGACATTCTGTGATTCTATTTATCAATCTACCAGCTCACACCCCTAGATATAACCTTGATACACACGTATTTCATGAAACATGTTCAAGATCAGTGCCAACAAAGGCTGCAGTGTCCAGAAGCCATCAGCCAGAGCATTGCATGAGCCAACGTCAGCTAACAGCCTGCGTGGTTATCGCTTATTTTGATAACTGCAGTTCCACAGTGCTGTAATTGCACATCAGGAAACTTCTGGCAAATCTTCGCAGGACCACAAATGCAGAACTCAAAATCTGCACATTCCCAACCAACAAAACTGAGTCTATAGCATCTCATCAAAACCAGACTGAAATTTATGCTAGTAAGCAGCAAGTGAGCAGATTTAGCAAGGGCTTGTCTATCCAGTTACTCTGAAGTAACTGTTTTGGATTTGTGGAGCTGTCTTTTTTCTGAAACAAAATGACATTCCATTAAACAATTTTTAATCTTTTCATTTTATTAGATTAATGAAGGAGAAGGCACTCATTCTGAACCAAGAATAATACACAGTTAATAATTATTCTGTATTTTTCCATTGCTCCTCTCCTTTGCTCTAGTTAGTTATTTTTTTTGTTGTAGATAAGCTGTAAGAATAGAGACTGTATTTACAAGCCACACAAACGAACAATGTATACCAGCAGAAGAGTTCATAAAACTTTGAGAAAGATGAAATGCAAATTGTGAAATTAGGTAAGATATTACATGTGACAAAAAACTCCAAATGTGTAAAGTCCACACTGACATTCAGATATACCCTTGGGTATGACAAGGCCTTACACTGGCTATCTGTTCACAAGTCTTTTGCTCAAATAAACAGCCTTTGTCTGTAGAAAAGTAGATTTTCCCAATACTCAAACAACTTTTTTTATTGTATGTGAAAGGGTTCCTTCCAAAATATATTCCACACTCATCTGAATATAATCTCTATGACACAGATTTACAAAACAAATAGACCTATGGATTCATGCGGTATTAGTTTTGATTTTTATTCCACGGCACAAGAAAAATGCACACAGTTTTGAAGGTTTACAGTTCCACCAGCACACAATGTGTTCACATCTTGCAGTATGTGGCATTTTTCTTCAACCCCCAGCTCCTAGAGCCAAGAATATTACAAGGGAATTTAAACCTCTACCCAAGTCTGTAGGCTTAATAACTGTAAAGGGGAAAGCTTGTGAAAATGTGGATCGATTGTTCCATACAGACTCAGAAATTGGAAGGTATACCAATTTTCTTTTCAATTGCAGGATTTTTCTTGAAAATGGCTGCAAACAACCAGAGCTCTGGAACAGGGGTTGGCAAATTCACTTACCAGCAGCAAATTGGAGACTCCCTGGTAAGAGGAGACATAATGCACCTGATCTTGTTAGAATTTAATTTCTCTTTATCAGCCCTTTGTTTACAGGCTGATCTCAACAAAGAGGAAGAAGCAGAGGAAGCAAGAGAAAGAATCTGCAATTTCATCCAACAGAATGCTACCTGGTATCAGGGATGTCCCATAGCAAGGGCTGAGGGGCACTTTGTTCTCAAGATCTTTTGCAGTGGTTACCTCAGGCCAAGGATGCTGCTACTCAGCACTGCATTGCAGACCTTCTCAGACTTGGATTTCTTACATCTGAACCCTGTGCCAATGAACCGGAATGATGCCATGCATGAGAAAAACCAACATCCCTATGGCAGGAAAGAGCAGGCTGAAGCAACAGCCTCAGTCAAACCCAAGAGGCAAGTATGTCTCCTATGACTCACAAAATCCAATGAAAAGGTCTGTTACTGGTATTCTGGATCTAGGGTTGTCTGCAGCTGGTTTCAAAAGGTGTAACAATAAAGGCATTGCAGAAGCAAAATACCAGAGACTGGTACTGGGAGCTCTTAAGGACTGAAAACTGGGAATAAAAAAAGGGACACTACAAGTCAGAAGACAACAGTGTAAATAAGTGAGGTAGGACCACGTGCATGATAGAAACAGCATTTTAATTAACTGCCTATTTTTTTTTTCCCATGGGATCACTACATTATCCAGAATACTGGATGGTCCCATGCAAGGAAAAACTGAGGTGCATTGTTTGCAGGATCCCTGACTCACCTGTTGCAAAAATAACGTTGCTAGTTTCCAAGGAAGGAAGTAGGGAGGGAAGGTGTAGAACAGAAAACAATGTAGCTGTGGAGGAATTGCATTCTGTGCTGCCCTCTGGTAGCAATTCCTGCCTCAAGTTTAACTTATACCTGAGATCACACTATTATAGGTAATGCCATTGCATTCTCTGTTTTTCATATGGTTGATACAAAATGCAAATACAAAACACAGCTGCAACAGAAAGTTTACTTCAAAGTACAAAGCAAGCATTTTATTTTTCAATTAATGACTTTTCTGTGGTCCTAAGAGCTCAAAATATTAGATATTTGCTCTACTTCAAGGGATGCACCTTAAGAAGACCACCCAACAAACTGTTTTTAGGGTAACTCCTAATCAGAGGAGTTGGATTCCTGTGCATAAGAAAAGGTTTTACTCAACCAACACCTGACTATTTTAGTGCCAGCATGATCTGAGCATATATAATGCAGTACAGGAGCAGGATATTATGCACAACCAAAAATCCAACTTCAAAACAAAAATCCAACCTCCTATTGCTAATAGCTACCATGTCAGCTGGATGCAGATCACTTTGGAAAGCTCTGATTAGTCATGTGGGAAGTGTCTTGTAGAAAAGAGTTCTTATCTTATAACTGCTGAAACCAATGCTTTCTTATCAGCTCAGATACTTCTGCATTTTTAAAATGGAGGCAACATCAATTTCTTCCTTAAACAGCTTTCAAGTGCTCACATCAGCTTCCTGAAGGAAATAAGTGGACTAAGTGCTTCTATTCAACCTGCAACCATTTTATGTGCAACTTCAAACCTGTCTCTTGCCACTGATTCAGGTAAGCAGCGACTGTCGCAACAAGTCAGGAATCCAGCTTCCATGACAAAGTAATACAGTGCTAATTTCCAGCAGAGGAACCTGGTGATTTAAAATAGTCAAAAAACATTTTTTGAAAATTCACCTGTAACTAAGTCTTGAAAAAGACAACCCCAGAGGAAAATATTTGAGGGAAAATAGCAGGGGCTCTAAAGCCTACACACCTTTCCATAGATAGACACATAAATAGATGCCTCGGCTTCTTAACAGTGTGAAATTCAGTACCATCTGCTAACACCAACATCATAGGCTTTTCTTCTAGAAGTCATTACTTCTACAGATAACGTAAAGACCAAGAAGACCAGCAGAACTCACAGGCAGGATGCAGGGAAATTTCAGACCCACAGCAATACGCAGGTGCTGGGCATTGTGTCTAAGTTCTGTTCCGATACTTGGTGAGGCAATGTGAACAGAAATGGTGCAACATGTAAATGTTGCCTTACACACAACACCACATCATAACAATTGCATAAATTTTCAGTATCCTGTTGAAAAAAAAAAAATTAAAGCAGGACTAATTGCCATGAAAAATCACTATTATATTTCAGCTCAAGCATTGCTTTTTAAAAAGTAAACAAATAAGACAGTTTTAAAAAAAACAGGTTTTGTAAAATTTACCCTTGTGTAATGTTCATTTGCTTACACAGTACCATATAGCTCTGCACTATACAGCTCATTATTTGTGCCCTTATAGACACTCAATAGGCACATAAGCCAGTACTTGCAAAAAAAAATCATTACCTAGGTCAATGAAATCGCAGTTCCTGAGATTTTATTGCTGATTTTTTTTGGTCATCAAAACCCCCAAAAACTACCATGATCCTTGGTATGCAGGAATGCTTTAGCTGATGTTTATAATTGCTCTTTGTTTTGCACACACCTTAATTTTTCCCTCCAGAAAATAATGGCTAGAGAAGCCACACAGAATATATTCCCTCTTCAGACAACAGTTCAAAAGCTTCGGTAATGTGAACATTTTTACAATGACCATAACCTACCTAAACTGTGACTTTGGAGGGGAAGAAGGAAGCTCAGTTTTCATTCCTATTTGTCTTGATCTCTATCCTAAATAAATCGATGGAGCAATGGTTATCAGCACCAGATGTAACTGTTTTAGAATCATGGAATCCTGTCCAGTAGGAATCAGACTCTGGCTGTCAATACTTTTCAAAAGGGCTGCAAGCAGCACCCAGAATGCAATAAATCTTTTTTATTTCCAACCTTAGCGGGTTTCAAACCAGCAAGATACTGTCAGAGATTTGCCCATTTTTACCCTTTTACCCATTTTATAAAGCACAACTTCACAGTACATGTGGTGTTTGAGAAATCCAGAACCCCAGATGTTAGTATGCATGGGACACAGAAAAATCCCCCAGGGGGAAAAAACTAAACTGCATACAGTTGCACCCCAAAGTATGGGAAAAAATACCAGCATCTGCTAATACAGAAAAAATAATTACCCATTCAGTACTGGAACTCAATTTCTTCACCCACACAGCTAAGTGTTCCCTTATCACTAGACTAGAGCTGGACATCTGAGAAAATCAAGGAATGCACAGACTGAAGAAAGAGGTAAGCAGACTGAGGAAAGAGTTTGTGGGTACAGCTGTACTGCAGAATAAGCATGATGCTGAGAATCTTGGGCCAATCCGCAGAGTCTGCATTCCTGGCCCTGAGAGCTGCATTAAAACTGTGGCCTTACACTGTCCTAAGTTTGAGGTTTGAATGCTCAGAAGATCTACAAAAAATAATTACTAAAAGCATCAAGGAATGCAAAAAGCAACTTCTAAAATGGACAAATTCTCAGCTAGTGTAAATCACCACAGATCAAGGACAGGCAGCTACACCAGTGGAGACTTCCATTTACAAGCCCTCTTAATTTGCAGCACAGCTTAAACTGATCAAACCCCAAGTGATCTTGCACTAGTACAGGACCCGAAAGCTTTGCTTTACAAATTAAATACTTAACAGTTATATAGCACGCTTACTACAAAGCATTAGTAAACCTTCCATATCCTGTACATATGTGGTGGTAGAAAAAACATATATAGTAGACATCATTTAAAAAAAGCTAATTAATATCAATGGCAAGGCATCTTAAAAGGAGTTTCAAAAACCAGTGCACTTACCAAAAACCAACCAACCAAACACATTTTCAAAGTGTCCACACACAGAAGCTTAACTGCAATATGCTTTCCAAGCTTTGGCCATAAATTTTCTACCTAATTTAGAGGCTGCAGTAATACATAAATATTTCTGCTATCTCTTAATTTTTAAAGCTTTGTAATTTTTTTTTTTAAACTTTGAAGTGATAAATGTTCAGGAAAACATCTGCAAGGGCTCATTCTTTGCCCTGTTGACAGAAGTCATAACTCTGCATTTGGCCTTAGATCAATAGTGATGGGGGCTCAATTATTCAGTAATGCACTGCTGTACACCACCCCATTTAATTATAACAGAGGGCACTATTAATACTTAAATACACTTTTACTTGAACAGCAAGTTCTTTCCTTTTTTTAAGAAAAGGAAATTCAAGAAATATGGGCAATATGTTTAATCTTAAAATGTGGGGAGTGTTTCATCAGATCCAACACTGCTAAATTAAATAAAGCCCTTGTTCAATTGCCTGTCCTCAGTTCATAAAATCAATTGTTTTCGAAACCTGGAAGATGCATCAACTTTCAATCAGTGATAAATGTAAATAAGCAAAAAGCTGGCTAGGTTTTCCATCACATAGTACCTATGGTAGACATTTAAATTGAGAAACATTTTAAAATGTGTATAAAAACCAGGAATTTTTGTACAATGGAGCTGTATTTTTTTATACTCAGTAACAACATACCTTTTAATCAAAAGTGTAAACTGGCCTATCTTTACTGATTTCACTGGAACTGGGCTGTTCCACAACAGGTCCAGCGTGGGCAGAGGTTTATACTATGCTCCAACACACTCCATCAAAATTTTTTTAAAAACTATAAAAGAAAACACTCCCATGCTTTTCTCTCCAAAAATAATATGTACTGTTACAGGTGAAACACTTTAATAGATACATATTAAAAACATTCTGGTACACAGTTAAAAAATACCAAAAAAACAAACCAATAAATCAAAACAAAAAACCCCAACATTTGTAAATCAACAGTCTAGACAGACTATCATCTCGAAGTCTAAAACATCAAAAATCGTAAGATCTGCTTCTCACTCCGTATGTTCTTCCCTCCTCCAGTTTCAGCCTAATTCCTAATTTAACTCATTCAAACATCTCTGCCAGAGAAAGTCAAAACAATAATGTCAAATTTAAGAAAATGCAGAAGGTGTTAAACACAGCAATACAGCGCCAGTCTATGTGGCAGTGTATTAGGAGCTAAGCTGAATACCAAGCACCTCACCCAGACAATGTTCAAATACAAATAATAACTTTCTTCCCTTAGTTATTTTATCCATCTGCAACACTAAATTTTGTTTTTCTTACAAAAGGTCTTGAAGTTTATTTTACATATAGACCAGGGTTTGACATTTAAAACACACACACAAAACCCACATCTGCCGACTTAATCTGTCACAACTGCCAGTGTCAAGTATACCAGCGTTTAATTTTGTGGTGAAAATGCATCACAGGTTCCCCCCCACATACATTCTCTTGGTTTATACATCTATGCTTACCAGTATGCTTAAATTGGCCTTTCTTAAATAACTGAAATATAAAGCAGGTATTAGCTTACCTTACGCCCATCACTTGCATGGCAGTTCACATTTAAAGGAGTCAATAAAGCCATCAGCTTTTCTTCATTACCACTCCTGTAAATGAGGAGATGATTACGGAAAGGGTGGAAAAAGGGCAGAGCTCTTTGATATCCATCTCCTTAGCAAGTATTTTGCAAAGTATAGTATATTGAAATTTGTACTGTGGCAGGGAGAATGTTGGATGGCTAAAGAATCTTGTGAATATTTCAAAACCAAGGGTAAATACAGAAAATAATACTACATTTGCAATTAAATGTGTTGCAAAAGATCATAAAAAATACCTAAATTTCTCTCCTTAACCTCATATTTCCTTTTTCTAATTTTACAGATCCTGTGAAAGCCATTTACTGAAATAAATGTTCTGAATTTAACATATTTTCATAGCATATGGCCCATAACATTTGAAAAAACTATATACCAATACCCAGAAAACTATATACCAATACCCAAAAAACAGTCTATATAAAATGCTCTTGTGCAGTCAGAAGGAAGGATGAAAAGCACCTTTGCAATACACAATTGAACTTTACACCTTTTGTATAGGCTTCCTTATGCTCTGTTCTGATAAAACCTATTTTCAAAATACAACCTACGGTAGCAGTAAAAACCTGAAGAAAAGAAAGATTCCAATATTTAAATTGCCCCTAAAAAGAACAGTCACAAAACAATAAAGAGGATTTAAGCAGCTTAAAGCAAAAACTCAATATTAACCTTATAACCACCATAGTGGGGGATTTCAATTACATAAACAGGCTTTTACATTTGTACCAGACTAAAGTCTGAAGAGATTTATGCTAATTAAGTGGTTTGCTTGCAGCATTTCATGGAAAGGCAATGACAAAACAGTACTATTTTAAAAACCCCTTTTCCTCGCCTGCTTCCACCCCCAAAATATGTTTTATATTCTAAGCAGCACTCACCTAGCAGCTTCCAGGAGTTCGTCCTTCTTGTATTCACCTAAATGATTGCAAAATATCATGCTGTTAGCATTTGGCAGAAGACAGATTAAGAAATGCAGTAGGAAGCAAATACAGAATTAAAACAGAGAAGAGGAGAAAAAAGCCCACACCCCGCTGGGTGATGGAGCTGTGACGTTAGCCAGCTTGTGGAGGCAGCATCACCAGTACCTTGGAGACGGGCAGCAAATTGACGCATCTTCTTGTCCAATCCTCAGATGGAAAGGCTTTCTTCGGACAACCAATGACTGCGAAATCTTGTGTCCAGAAACACAGTCCCGCTGATAACAGCATGTCAGCTGAAGACAATGTCCCCACCCCCTGCCCTATTCAGTATGTCACATTATACTTGGGAAGCATAATAAATTCCAAGACAAAGCAAGGCAGTGCAGCTTTTGAAAAGGTACAAATTACTGATCTCCAAGGCTCTCACCTGCCTATTTGAATGGTAATATTACACTTCACTAAGTTCTTTAGAAAAGCACAGATTATTAAAAAAAACGCATGTATTATATCATCAGCCACTTTCTAACAAAATACACGTTTGAAATAAAAAGCACAGACAAAAGAGGATGAACTCTGCAACAGATTTTGCTATGAGACTCTGAGATTAGAGATAACCACGAGTAATGTTAAAGCAACATTTATACTTGAAGTCCCGAGTTAAAATAGACAACTCACAAGGGTTGCTGCAGCACAGGCTTAAAACTGCATGTTAGTATTTTAAAAAGAGCATGGGACAAGATAACCTATGGAAGTAAGACAATATTCTACAAAGCTGAATCATTATGACATTGTGCAATACAAATGGAATGGCATTTCAATTCAGAAATTAGAAAAATAGCTTTTTAGCAGCTTTATGCAGTCAGAACAGAGCGTATCCTAGACCAAAAAGGTAGAGGGTTTGAAAAACATACTGTATACCATCTGCCAGAGAATTAAAGCCTCTAACCACAATGCTGTAAGAAAAACAGGAAGAAAAAGCTGTCATGAAAGAAGGAAAAAACCCCTATGCGCTGCCTCCTATGCGTAATTGTGATAAGCCTCCAGTGAAACTCTCATTACAGGTGAGGAAAGACACTGGGCCATGGAAAATGCCAGATCAGATGGCAGGTAAAATGGAAGGTTCATCTGAAAGCATCCCTTAAAGAATAGTTGTAAGGTGCAGGAGGAGGGCTGGAGTTCCCATCCAGCACCAAGAGCTCGGTCCTCCCTGCACCATGACTTCTCCAGCTAACAGCAGAGCGTGACAGGAACAACAACAAAACCAGCCCTCTCCTTAAGGAGTCCCCTTTATTTCAGCATCCTGCCTTCACACAAGGGTAAGGAGGAAGAGGGTGAGTTCACACAACCATGCACTTCTTGCCCATTCCCTTGGATGTAGATAGGGAATTTTCTGAGTAATATTCAGCTTTGGGAATTCACAACAACTTGCAGCAAGGAGTTCCACCATGCCACTCACATGATGGGTCTCCAAACAGAGCTGTTCTGTGTTGCTGAACCCCAGCAATGGAGAAAATAAGTTCAAAGCAAAGGTGAAACTGTTTATTTCAAATATAGCCCAAGAAGGTTAATTTTGAAAGAATTTATGTCTATGATAAGGAAAGCTTCATCATGAGACAAATCAAATGACACAGAAATATGATTGCCTTTGACTTGCTACCACTTTCCAGCTTCATCAGAAGGGGGGCCTGTCCACCACAGGCAACAGCCTTTTCTAAGCCACGGTACATGTTCCTCTTTTTTTATTTTAATGAAGATAAAATACTGGGCACAGTTGTGAGTGTTTCAAATCAATGGTAAGTGAAAAGCTTTGGCCAGCATGTGAAGAAGAAAAAAAAACCCTTTATTACTACTGCATTGTTTGTGCAACAATCTCAAACAGCTGGATTTCCCACAGTAGAGTTATTGGCCTGTATTATATCAACACTTTAGAGACCTAACCAGATTAAAATACCTCTTTGCACATTCTGGTTTGGCAATGCATTTAGTAGTCCTAACCAGGCTTTTGAACATACTAGGTTAGAGAAGAGTAATAACATATTTCCTTCATGCTCAGTAAGTTGGTATTTTATCCCAACAAAGCTGTTTCCTCTTAAACTTTGAATAGCAAAAGTATTACTGACCAATGAAAAAGGAAAGCTGTGGCTCTTGATTTAGGGATGTCCCCCTGTATGTCCAATTAGATCAGTTAGTTTTACTAAGCAGTACTTTTTAGAAAAAGGTATTTACGGACAGAGTTGGAATTCATACATGCAATTTTTGAAATTCATTAGGGTTCTCCCACACTGATTAGGAAAATATTATCTCATCACTGGCTAACTTTATTGCTCTCAAAGAGCCCCTGTATTTTGCAAATCAAAACCTAAAATCTTATAAGCACTTACAGCACACCACCAGGTTTGCTAAAAAAAAAAAAAAAAAAAAAAATTAAAAAGTTAAGTGAGCTCCACAGGCTCTGTGGGATGAAGAGGAACCCCTTGGCCACTCAAGCAGGCAGCTGGTGGGATACCACACAGCCGAGAGGGGTCTGGCTGATGGCATTTGGGAGAAGCGGGTGGCACTGGCCGCAGGAGCGACTGCTGCTGGCACAGGCTGTGCTCCCACCAGAGGGCTCTGCCAACACAGCTAACGCCGCTTGGCTACGCAGCTTATCAAAGGCCATCCTGCAGCAATTGGCCACAGCTACCTAATAAAATATTCATTTGCAAGCATTTGAAAACAAACCATGCATGCATGGGCAGAGATGAATTTCAAGTTCTAAGCAGAAGTACAGGAATACAGACCATCAACCTCACATAACACTTCTGTTCGAAGAATGTCAAACTGTATTTAACTAAGTTAATAACAGCTCTTGAAGAGCTCCTCTGGGCAGGTCAGAATTTATAGTTTTGTAAAAGGGCATCTGCATGCCAGGTAGCCCAGAGACAGCTGGGCTGGGAATTTCTTAAGGCAAAGACAAGGCGTGAAATGGGGAGCAGAAGCACCACAGCAAAGCAGTGTCCCTGGTCCTATCTCATCAGACAAAAGGTTGTAGGTAAGCAGAAACCACTCAGTGGCATTCACTGCATCTGATCAAGTTTACTGTCTACAGCTTGCTCAGCATTCTTTACATGAAGTTCTCTACTTGATCCCAGCTCCAGATCACACGACTGCTGCTCCATTTATGCTGGAACTAGAAAGTCACCACTGCTAACTGCAGATAATCAGTGTCTCAGACCACAGCTACCATCAGGCAACTAACCAGCTCTATTTCTGTTCCCCTCCCAGGAGAAAACCAGTTACCTCCAAGACTCCTGATCAGCTGCTGCTATGCTGTCACTTGCTGTGTCTGGCCCTAGCTGCATTCTGCAGTAGCTGATTAGCAAATTAGCAAATGCTTATTAACTATCAGACATCAGTGGCTGCTTGCACCTGGTGGTTGAGCAGATCAGTAGCGAGAAGCTGGGAAAAAATAACATAATGAATCTATCTTTACAGACAAATAACCCCATTTCAGTCTCTCCTAAAAGTCTTGAAATTTCAACGGAATACTAAAAAACCTATCTGAATGCATGGCATAAATCAACAGTGCTTTTTCAATGCATCTACACTCAAAACCAAGGTGAATTCCTTTCCTATCCCTCCATGCACATCAGCCAATACAGAAACCAGCCAGACCTAAAATGTCAAGCTGGACAAAGCAGGTTTTGCTTCCCCATAATATCACAAGTGAAGACAATTTCCTAAAAAATAACACAAAATCACACAAATTAAACCAAGCCATTATTATCCAATGGCAACATATAATGGGAACAAAATGGATTAACATATTTTCAACGAAACTGAAAAACTAAAGAGGTTTTTCCATATGAAGTTGTACATCATATGGAATCACAATTATAAATTTAAATACCCAGAATACTTAAAAACAGTGAAACACTAGTCAATGGTTTCCTGCTTCTGACATGTGACAAAAGAACATGAGTCTTATGAACGTGTAACCATGGCCACAGGCTGGGGAGGGAAAATTCATGAGTATCACAGAATGTCTGAGATGGGGAGACCTCTGGAGGTCTCTCATCCAACCCTTCCACTCAAGCAGGGTCACCTAAGAGCACCCTGCTCAGGACTGTGTCCAGGTGGCTTTTACATCTCTCCAAGGATGGAGACTCCATCGATTCTCTGGGCAACCTGGGCCAGCGTTTGGTCCCACTGAGCTCAAAACCTTAAATTTTATGGTAATCTCAGGTAATCTCCTCAGGACCTCTTGTTCTCTCTTGGCAGCTCAGGTGTAGCAGCACCGGAAGTCAGGGGAGAAATCTTGCTCCGTTAGAAAACATGTCAACTCTACGTTTGACTTTTGACCATATGTAGACCTAATGCTTGTTATTGGTTGCCTGCCCTGAAAACCTGAACTTCCATTCTTCAAAATACACATCCCACAGGAAGATTGACAAGATCTTTGTGAACAGTCCAGGAGATTATTTTCTTTTCTTTTTCAGGCAAGTATTCACGATTACCCAGCAACACAGAGGACATGGGTTCTCCACCAGAGTAGTAGAGACAGTAGGTATCAGAATCTCCCATTTTTCCTCATTCAGAAGTGTTTCTGATGCCTTTCCAAACATATAATCTGATAGCACAGGAAGATGTGGGGTTGTTGGGAAAATAACAGAGTCCTGATGCATCTGAGAGGGCTGAGAACTTGTTTTTCCATCAGATTTGTTACTTCATCCAGCTCAGTCCATGGCCAGGGACCCAAACAGGTCCCTCAGAACGAAGACCTTGAATAAGGATGGTTCTGCAACAAGGGGGAGGGGAATGGAAACTCTACATTTGGGCTGCCATTGCTACAAAGAAAGCAATCTAGAGTTCAGCAAAGAAATAACCTCCATAGAAGTAAATTAAAATACACCTTTTCCCTGACACGCCAGGACTGCACACACCTATGAGTGATCAATGATACACATATTCCATCCTTTTTAATTCTCTGAGGTCTTTGGAGTAATATTTAAGTATTTAAAACAAATATTCAAGTTATAATCAGAGCACAAGCTTTTTGTGCTTCTGACAGACTCCTAGGGTTACTGGGAAGGGATGAGATTTTGGGTTTGGGAGTTTTTTAAATTTTAAAATGTTTTTAGCAAACTTAAATTTTATTTTCAACATGGCTGCTTTTGAAAGGTCCAAAAATACCATTAAAATATTCATCAATTCCTTCTTCCCCATTTAACTTTTATTATATGTAAACCAGTAGATGACACTAAAATATGGAGTTAAATCAAAGCAAGAAGGTTTTTAACCATCCAAATAGCACAGTGCTGTGCGAATAACTGCCCCAAAAAAGAGTCAACAAAAAAACAAAGATATGTTGAAATAATATTGTTTGGGAAATGTGGTAATCACATATCCTCTGAACAGAGAGAGACATAGCTGTCCCAGGATTTTCCGGGGAAGCTGTGAGAAGCTGTGAGAAAGCTCAGAGAAAGAATCAAAACAATTATTATCTCAATCTCTGCTCCTGGCAGGCAATCTCTGTTTGTCAAAGATGTTTACAAGAAGGAGTTGTCCCTTTTGACCAATAGGTGACAGAAGATTCCTAAACACCAATCAGGTCTTAGGTCCACCGTTGTTTCTACAAGAACTGTAGATTTCTAATAATAAAATGCTTTTCATGCCTTCTGATGATGGAGTCTCTGTGTCACCTTTGTCTGTCCCCAGTACCCCTTCGGTGACAGGGAAAAGGCATTTATAACTAAGTACTCTGAGAAAAATATGAGAATAAAGTAGAGCAAAAAATAACAATTTCAGGCTTTATTAATAATTATACTTTACTTCTCACTTGTTTAAGGTTAATTTCTTTATGCCTCTTGCATTTCTCTGCTCAGCAGTCTCTCACAAGTAAATGGGCTGATTTTATAAGCCGTCTAAATAAGCTCAACCAGGAACACAGCAAGATCCTAATTTTAAGCTCTTGTCATGGATGAAAAACACCAAAGCAACACTAGTATATGCAAGTGACAGAAAAGCAACCCGTAAGATAATGCCTTCAAGAGCAAGGAGGAATGTTACCAAGGAAGAAAGGTTTGTCACTTTAATTCTGCCTCTTCTATGAGATGAGTCAGGCACTATGCATGTGGACTCAAATTAGACATTTGTAACTGAAATTTAAAAACGGAAAATGACTCAGCTAATAGTGAAGTCTTTCAGGGATATGTTTGAAGAGGGGGTGTGGAAGTTAAAGAAATAAACAAACATCATTTGGTTTTGGCCCCAACTCTATCAAACCACTGAGCTAGCAGCATCCCACCTGGAACATCTTTCAGTTAAGTGGACAGAGCTCAAATGCAGAGCACTCCTGATTTACAGCCCTAGAGGAAAAATCCTCTTCTAAGGCCTGGCAGAAAGCACTACATCAAAAAATCTGCAGCTTTATATAGTGCAGATTGGCAAAACCTCTCCCAGGGTCTTAACTGATAGAAGAGATTCTTGTCTATTAAGCCATCAGTTCAAAGCACATCTATTACATAAGCATATACAGGATACTGCAGCTACCAAATGCTGTCTTCATATCGAGGTATAAATTACACACATTGCACATTAGGGTTTTGGTCACTAAGAAGGATTAGGTGGTGTATCAAAATGGGTCTTCAGTGCATGTGCAGTTATAGCACCACAAAGTTCACATTTAAAACATAACAATTCTGTTTCTCAGAATGCCTTTTTTCAGTGGTGCTGATCTATTTGTTAAAACAATGCTACCAGATTTCATATATAGTAGCAGAATGATGAAAAAAGTCCCTTTGTCAGAGGATTTCAAGTGTCTTAAATCATTAGATAAAATCAAAGATGAAGCCAAACCTGAAAAAAGCCTACAACCACCCATTATGTGGCAATCCATATAAATAATTTTACTTACAACAATGCTATCACATACTATAATATAGTTTCTTCTGAAATAATAAATCTGACAAACATTCTAGAAGCTGTTCTCTTTAGTGGACCGGTACAAGTAGTTTCAGTGCATACTACTCTTATAAACACCACGCACACATCCATGTTTTATTCTTAGTGTGAAAAAAATAGTATTTTCACTACAACTGTGCTATTTTAGAATGCTGTACTTATCTTGAAGACGCCACCACTCTCATCTGTCATGTTTTCAGACTAAGATTGAAAAACTTAAAAAGATTGCAGAATATCAAGTGACTGGGAAGAAAACCCAAACCTTCAGCAACTCAAAACACACTGGTGTGATGGAAAAATTGAAGGGGTTGAGGCTCATCTTTTCACAAAAGTTCAATACTCATGGTATCTTCTGCGAAATTACATATGGAAAAGAAATCTGACAGGTTTTTTTCCAGAGACTTCCCCGTAATCCACCCCTTCATGCCTATAGCAAAAGCAACATTCCCATGGCTCTCCCCTTCATTTCTGATATCAATTCCCACTATGAGCAAAAACAATAATCCACTGTAATTCCCACTACTTTGGCTGTGCTCAATATTAATAACTAATAAACTGCTCAATTTTTCAGCCACAATTACTTTCTCATTTCTGTAACATGTCCACATATGCATTTTCTCTCCAGGATTTCAAGGCAAACTTTCTGGAGGAAGACAAAGGACTAAGAAACTCTCTTTGTGAAAGACTTGAGTGCAGTAGAGGTGGATAGACAGCCAAGCTGCTCTTGTTTACCGCATCTTTTTCAAAAGCCAGCTCCCTACCCTCTCCTTCCAAACAATATCCACAAACAAGTAAATCATTAAATTCCCCAGAATATTCTCTAAAGAGAGACCATAGAAATACCTTACATAACTTACACAAAGCATGGAAGAAAACCAGCAAGAAAAATATAAAATGTAACCCTCAGGAAAGCCATACTGTATAAAGGCAAGCTCCAAAATTATGCTTCATCATTTCATCTTTCTCTGAAAAGAACTCTAAAGTAAATACAGGCAGAATAAATTCTGCAGTTTCTCCAATTTTCCCATTGTAGATAAAACATGCTAGCAAGCTGGGGACAGTGTGTCTGAAAATCCATAGCTGGATTTAAAACTGAAGCATTTATTTTAACCAAAAAATCTATATTCTCTTAGCTACAGCAAACATGACAGATTTTGTAGTAACAAATTGTACAGATTTAAAGAAGTGGGGGTTTTTAATGTTTGCTAGAAAATGAACAGGAGACATAAAATGTACATATGTGCCAAAGTATTTTCTTTACTGAACAGTACAATTCTTCCTCTGTATGTCTGAACCTGCCCTGTGTATCTAAACTTACTCTACAAACATGAGGAAACACAGGCTGCCACCTCATAAAAAATGCACGTGCGTTGCCATGCTTGCCCTGCAGCACACATCCTGGAAGGAACTCAAATCCAGTTAAATCACTCCTCTAGCTCCTAGACAAAATTACAAAACATTTCCTTTGCCTGCTGGGCCCCAGAGTAGTGAGCAGAAGGGAGGAACTCTTTTATAACTGGAGGAAATGGGGCAAACCTGTCAAACACACAGCAATGAAAGAGCCAACATATATTTATGAAACACTTAAGCAAAGTACAGCAAGTAAGTCCTTAATAAAATAATAACAAAACAGAGGCAATAGATTTTGTTATCATGAACCATTTTATCATGGCAAAAACCACAAAACTGATCTGTCAACAGTTCAGCTTAAACATTTTGGAAAACATGTATATAAGCACAACAAACAGACAGTAACAAAATAACTCCCCAAAATTAACCATTTGCCTTCCTGCTGTGGGCAAATTTTCCCTCCTCATGGATTTTTATTTGCTAGCTAAGAGTCAAATGACAGTTGGAAATTAAAGGAAAGTTTGGTACAAATCAAGGGAAGAAAGGAGACAATGCCCTGACTGAAAACAGGAAATGTGGATTGATATGACAGACTAGTGCTGATATCCCAGAGTAAAAAGCAGCTCCTTAACTTGAAAGATTCTTCCCCTCCCTTATCCTTCCCATCAGATTTTACAATACAGATATTATTTACTTATATACAACAGTTCCATTTGTTTTGTGTTATTTTTTAAAAGTTATCTTTTAACACCTTTTCTGAAGATGTTTGCAGTAGCAGTGCTCAGTCACAGTACCTCAACTCAAGCTTTTCCTGATCTGAGCCATGGTAGGGTCACTGTATATTCACTCAGGCAAAGAGCAGCTCTGTGCCCTAATGTGACTAAGAGCATATTCTAAGATGAAGGAAAGCTGCAATTTACAGAAAATGATTGAAATCTAAATCTGCAAACTGCTATCCTCACTAAAAATAACTATTAAAACACCAGCTGGGGAAAAAAAGAATTTTCTATTTACACTCAGGCACTTTCTGCTATTCCTGTTGGAATAACATACCACAAGACAGAAATACAGCAATAACAGCATCTACTCCTAATGTCCTGGAGGTCTGAGAAGGGTTACATTATTTACCAGCAATGAAAGAATAATTAAATACTACACACAACTCAAGTTTTCTAAACCTTTTCAGTCACTTATATCAACCTCATTGTTTTGAATGCTTTAGTGGTCAAACACATAACAGAACAAACTATTTCAGTTTGAAGGGACCTACAGTGATCTTGTAGTTCAACTGCCTGACCACTTTAGGGCTGACCAAAAGCTAAAGCTTGTGGTTAGGAGCATCGTCCAAATGCCTCTTATGCAGTGACAGGCTTGGGGAATTGACCATGTCTTGTAGAAGCCTGTTTCGATGTATGACCAACCTCTAAGTGAAAAAATGCTAAAACACACTCTAAAACCCTCCCCTGGCACACCTTTGAACCATTCCTATGCTTCCTGTCACTGGATCTCCCTGTGCGCCTCCCCACCTTAGGAAACTTGAGAGAGCAGTGAGGGCATCCCTCAGTCCCCTTTTCTTCAAACTATACAAATCCAAATTCCTTAGCTACTCCTCAGAGGCAACAGGATTACACATATGATTTCTTCAAAAGAATATACTTATTGCCCTAAATGACAATATAGTTCATTATGAAGACTGCAAATGAAATAGCACCACAAGAAAAAAAGAAGTCTGAGAGAAGGAAAGACATACTAACTCGTTAATTAAAGAGCTTTCGTTTACCAGACTGCTGTCATTATGAGGACATTCCTTCTTCAACTTTCATTCATGCCCAGCAAGTTTCATCAGATGCAGCACAGGGCTGCCTGTTCAAGACATACCCTATACCAGCGACCATGGACACCAGTCATCAGTCCTGCCCAAATGGAAACTGTTGATACATCATGCACGCTTTACTGCTACTGGAAAACTAAGTGCAAGAACTCCACTGTCACAGGTATATCCATAAATAAAGCATCTTCCAAAACAAGTGCTCCCTCTGTTGCTGGACAGAAAGGAAATACATAAACTGCATGTATCCTCAGCATGACAACTCTGCAGGTTTCTGTGTAAATCTGCAGTAAAAGATAGTTTTGTTGTGTTCTGCATGAAGTAGGAAAAAATACTTTCTCACTCACTTTCAGAAATCTCACTAGATTTAAAGACTCTGCTTACCTCAAATAATACAAAATATAATTGGCCAGAAAATATTTCTACATTCCTCATTCATCACAACTACTAATGATCTTAAAAATACTAAAGAAAATATCTTATTGGGTAATGTGATTACCAGCAGTTCCTAAAACAGTCTATTTTTCCAATGGCTTTATTTCAAAGTTATTCTAAGATACAGTTCATTGTTATCTTTCAAAAAAAAAGTAGTATCTTAAATCTCCATTTAACCTAAAAGGAAAGACCATGCAAGAGTTAACACAGGTTCTCTCTACTGTGCCCTAGGTGTGTTAGTTCAGCAGGAGCTAACCCAGTATTACCACTCCTCCCAGAGAGTACATACCATCAACGAAAAATCATACTGTACCTTCCCCAACACCAGTTTAGGATTCCTGCTTATGCCTTTCTATAAAAGCCCAGTTACTGATGCAGGAAATGGTGAGATTATTACTGACAGAACTTGCTTCCTGATGCTGACTCTCCTTTTTGCTATCCTCTGAGCATCCCTTAGCAGAGCAAAGATGGGTTATAAGAGAATTGGGTCTGTCTTCAGAGAGCAGCACAATGAAAACTGCAGGGAGGAAGAACAAACGCCCAGAGAAAGGACAGCTCCTGCTGGATCACACTGTGCCATTAAAACAGTTCTAGCCATAACATCCTTTACTGCAATCAAAACCATTTTGGATTCAGATAAAGGACACAAGGAAAGGAACAGGGAAGGGAATATTCAAAGAGAGGGAGTACAAAAATTTTCTGGATTCTCTTTTTCTGTTCAACAGTCACACCAGCAGCCCTGACCCTTGGCATTGGGCTCTCTAGGAGTCCAACAGTCTAAGATGTCAGTCTGCCTCTGTTTTTTGTCAGACAGCTTTTACAATTACCATTTTGGTCCAAATAGAAGGTTATGCTTGGATATGGAAGCCCACATAATTCTTGAGCATACAGATGGGGCTTCACAAGAAAATTTCCCTCAGTGGCATCCTTCAACAACTCAAACCACACTTGTAAGTATGATACTTTCAGATTTTGGGCAGGGGGACTCCTAGCCAGCAGTTAAGAAGGGTCTCAACAAATAGCCACATTCCTCTTTTCCTTCCCCTTTTCCTTACCTTCTCCAAGATGCTGCTCCCAGCCTTAGCAAAGACAGAATATCCTATATAGAAATTACAGCTACATATGGTAAGAAGCCACAATGCACACAAGTCATAAATTATTTTCCTTCTGATGTGCTAGCTGTTCAGGAGAAAAACACTTACCTACCATCTTGCAGTAATGCAGGCAGACAAAAGTAGGCAGATTCTGGAGATGGAGCTACATCTGACCTGCCAGTGAGCAGGAACAGGTTTCCCTACATAGTTCAACATGATTTCAAGAGAAGAGTGATCCATGAAAGGAAGATTTACTGGATAATTAGATCAAAAACTTCTAGAACACTGATCAGAGTTCTCATCTAGCTCCCGGAGGATAATGCACCATTTGAAAAAGGTATCACTTAAAATACTTACCTTTTAGATTTGTGGGGAAGATCAGCAATGCAAACACAGAAATGTTATTCTCTCCATTCTTAGACAAATATATTTCATCTTATACTTACATACAATGATGATTTGGATTTTTGCTCTTTCCATCCGTCTAATTTTATAATCAATTCTTTTTTCTTGTGCATATAGGAAAGAAATTGTCTTTCTCTACTAGAAAGGCTGCTCAGAAAAGATTTTCAGCTATAACTGCTAGAAAGTAAGTAAAATCTACACATCTCCATTCAAAGGAAAGGTTATTTTTGTCTGTCCTGCCAGACAGAATAAATCCTTCACTTCAAGAGCAATAGATGACAAGAGACTAACCAGCAGAGCCACATATGAAACAATATATTACTGAGAAAATAATGTCTCTCCACACAGGTCTGCCTTGGACACATTTTAACCAGAACTTGCTTAACAAGAACAAAAAACTAAGTTTGTTTACAACGGCAAAATGGACACCCAGGTTTTTGGATGGTTCTGCAAACTGGCAGCAGTGAGCATCAGATTATCTGTTCCATTTCAGCACAAAATTGCCTTTAACATGTGAGATTTACCTTGCAGGCCAAGGTAGCTGACATGTAGACTCCCAGCATTCATTCCTGTAATAGGCCTGGCCACAGCAGGAAGTCTGTCCTGAAGAAGGTTAACTCAGACTGACCACACACTGAAGTGAGCTCTTGACTGCCCAGTTTAACAGTGGATGGAAGGAAGCCAAGATGCCAGTGGAGCCTACACCCTGCCTCACTCCTGAGCAGAGTACTGAGAGCCTAGCACTCCAGGGAAGCCCACAGCAGATCAGGCAGGAGCAGAACACACACCAACCTGCCTTATGACTTTGAGCAAATCAGTGACTGCAAAAGAGTATTTAGCTACAGAAGTCATGGTGCTTAATCCTCTAAATAGAGTCTATTAGAGTAGTAGTTATTAATATAATGAAGTAGCAAGAGTAATATGATCATCCAAAATTACATACAAAAATATTAGTAAAGACTGGATTTTATTAATCAAAAAAATAGATTCTCAGTTCTCAGCTATTCAGAAGGAACATTCTCAAGGCCTCTCATCCTCCTTTTCCAGTGTTTGTAGGCACAGAGCTTTTAAAGGCAAGGTGCATATTTTATTGAGTCCAGCTCCCTACATTAATCTATTCAAAAGCTTTTTAGAAATGAATGGCCCAATTTCTTTGGATTTGATGACATCACATGTTTGGTTTCTGTTACTACTGCCCCCTCCCATTTTACCTTCCTGAAAGTAGACTGCATAGAGAAAATGAAGGAATTCTTTACAGAATCAGTCATTTGTCATGAGAAGCTGCTACTTTAGGGCTGACAGTGGTAGGTGTGAGGATCTGAGAGGTTTTCAAAGGTACTGATGTGCATTATAGGAGTTTTAATTTTCAGACAGAGACAAGCTCCTCTAGCAAGTCCATTAGATTTATTCCTGAGAACAGCTGACAGCCTTGTCAGTCACTTATATGACCTGGGTTGGCCATGTCAGACACCTACACACAGCAAGAGGTAGTGACTTTGTTGAAGGTGGCAGGCAGATGAAAGTTGCCATGAGTTTGCTACTTGTGTAAGGACGGAGCTGTTTGCCTGCCCGGACCGAAAGAAAAAACTGAATTCTGAATTTATGCCAAAATGGTCTTGCCATTTTACAAAACAAACATCAAACAGACAAGTACAACACTGTATTCCTAAAAGGCAAGCAAAAGCAAATTTGCAGAGCACAGAAGGATATGGACCATGATGTTCTATGGCAAATAAATAATCAAATTAAATTATGAACTGAAAATGCTACTGAGCAGCAGAAAATACAGTAGGTTTAATTTCAAAACACAAGGGAATGCCTCCAAAAGAGTAAAGTGCTTACTTTTTAGGTGACCAAAGAAAAATACAAGTCTAGAGAGAGAAAACATGCCATTCCAAACTCTGTACCCTACAGAACAGGCAGCTATTTAAAATATGTTCTTGAAGACTACATTTTGAAATAAATGCTAGAAAAGGTTATAGTGTCAGTCCTCTTATCTCAATGCAGTGTGCAGCGCAGTACTGCACAGAATGAAGCTTCTATTCAAAGAATAGATACTTGGAAAAAAATAATGTTATCTATGAATAACAGTCTCCTGGAGATATCTTCGAAAACTTTTTTCTGTTTGTAAACTATTTGAAATAGTCCTCATATACTGAGACATTTATATAACCAGCCCTCTTCCCTGCATTTTCCAAAAAGCCTCAAATCACTGCTTGTGCTCTTTGCAGAGTAAAATTCCATGCTGTATTTTCCCAATCCCTGAAAAATTATGATGTTCTCGCTGGAACATAACACTTTGCTTTTCTGCCAAAAAGGAAGCCATCAAGCGCCAGTCAGTTTCTCAGCTTCCCTTGGCTCATTCACTTACTCTAGACTGGTACCTCACAATCTTCATTTTGCTCTTCAAAGATGCTTCACCTGTGAAGCTCTACAGACATTTCATTGCTGCAGACAACCAGCTGCAATTTATGGATAGAAAAGACATACTCCTTTGTGAATAAATAATGTGGTTTTAATGTTTTACTCATTCCTGCCTTGAACGCTATCTGAAGACAGAACATCCTTCTTCTCTGCTTGGCAGCACTGTCTTTCTTCACACCTGCTTTGCCTCGGTTTTTAATCAGGATGGCAATACAGAATGTGGAGACAAAAGAAAAACAGTACTATGAAGAAATGGAAACTGCACAACATCACAAAAGTAAAAGAGTTGAACACGCATCTGCCTGTCTGTGCATCCCCCAAGAACACTGATGAAACCAGTACATCATTTTTGTTGAAGACCTGGCAAGAAAGGGCTATAAATTCACCACAACAGGTGACATTCTAATTCAGAGCCTCCTTTTAAGGGGGGCAGATCAATTCAAGCACCTGTAGATCCTCATGCTTGACCTCAAGAGCAAGTACAAAGATCAAAAACAATTCTCAAGGAAAGATGACAGACAGAGTATGTGACAGCACCAGAAAGGTAAATTGCCCCAAACAAATCTTTGATGCAATGGTTAAAAGGAAAACAGAGGATACTTTATCCATGCAGATAATTAGGGAATTATTAGTTCAGATGGGGATTAATACAGGTATTGTAAGAACAACAAAGAAACCTGAATGGCAGACAAATCATATTATCCTTGAAAAAAAAAGCAAACCACTGAGTTCAAAAGTAGGGGGCAGACTACTCTGTGGTTTGAATTACTTATTCCCACTAACTTCAATTCAGTGCCAGTCCATGCAGCGCTCTGGCAAGGCTGATCACTACAATAGTCACAGCAATATCAAGGCTGCCATTCAACTGAATTACAACAGCCAGATTAAAAAAAAAAAAAAAATCACTGTAAACACAATCAAATCCATAAAGTTGTGATGTGAAAAGGACAGACAGGTAATACAGAGCCACCAACAACCACACTGTCTGTGTCTATGGAAGGAACTCAACCAGGCCAGACAAGGTTAGGGAATTCTGCTCCAGGGATATACAACTACAACATTACCTCATCCAATTCTTCTTCAAATTAGCAGGAGGCCAGGAAGCCTATTGTACACCACAATTCTTTACTAGTCCTTGCATCTTTTGCATCTTTATACTGAAGTGCCATCATCTTTTTCCTTTCTGGAAAAAAAAAAAAAGCTTACTCTGCTCTGGCAGTGTAAAAGAATTGCCAAGGTCAGATTTGCGATCTCGTAGGCCACCAAAATAGTAACAAGATGATTTTAAACAAATTAAAAATCAATTCACTCTGCATTTACTTGCACCCTTTACCTTCAGTCTTTCAAGCTAAATTTAGCTCTTTTCATCTAAACTTTTCAAATTTTATTTATATTTTTCCACTACTGAGAAGCTTAGATCATAAAATGACTATTCCAGGTCCCCAAAATAATATAGTTAGAACACTTGAAAGTATGCCTAACTTTAAGCATGCATGTGAGCACCCCTACTGACCTTGATATTCTCATGTCCAATGCACTTTGTTGAACTGCAGCTACAAAGACAAGCTATCATGTTTCTTCACCACAAAAAAAGAAGTGCCTTACTCTTCAGCTCAAGCACATAATCAATTGCTATGTCTGGTGCCATTATCACAGCCAGCCTTCCTTCCTCGAATGTTTTACACATGCATTGTATAGTGGTGGAAGAGCACAATAACAATAATAGATTTATCATTCCATCTAAAGCACTCAGTAGTCTATAGGAACAATAAGCAGCTCTGAGTACTGAATTATGAAAATTAGGACTCTTCCTGCATTTGCATCAAGTATCAAATCCTCTTCTCTTCTGACAAGCTAGGAAAAGCACTTCTTTCAACTTCTACTTGATACAGACTCAATTCATTCAGGCAGTTTCATTTCAAACCTCTCTAACCTCTCCTTGATTGCCAAGCAGGGGAAGGTATACTTCAACCCTCTGAGGAGGAGGAGGAAAACAAGGGAAAAAATTAGGACTTGTTTCAGACGTGACTTTCTCAAAGTATATAGGTAGTTAGAAACATAGAAAGAAGCTGTTCTGGAGTTATGACCATCAGGGAAAATAAACAAAACAGGAAAAAGACAGAGCTGCACATGGACAACAGAAAGAAGAGTTACAGACAGGAACTATTTTAATATCAAGAGAGACATTAAGAATTCTCCAGGTGAATTAAGCCATATAAATATTTCCTTTGTGCACAGCACACCTCACTACCATAAGCATATATACAAATAGAAGAAATATTAAAAATAGGGATTTTGCAGCCAAATCCATTCCCAACATCTAAGACACCCTGGACTGTAGTCATAAAACACTGACCACTGACATACTGCCTTGTTACAGATACAGTTCTTCAAACTGCAGTAAGGCCCTGCTCAAGGGGGCCTTACTCTCACAAGACTGTACTGAGAAGCAGGGCTTTTAAAACATATTCACCTGACAGTTATGATACATGCAAAGAAGATGGTAAGCTGAATATATTCAGGACCTGGTGACATTCCTCAAAGTCTTCATCCCTCAAAACGATAGCAAGATTCATCACACCTCCATACACTGTTTGCTTAGCAAACACCTGCAAAGACTGAAGGAATGAGAGCAGCAGCAACACTGCAACCTGCAGCATACAGCTGTGCTTATGCAATACACAAAGGCCAGCAAATTCATACTGATGCCATTCTTCAATTTGTTAAAAAAGCTTTGACTGCTTCAATAACAAAGAATAGTATTAAACATAGCATGGCAGGATCAAATGAATTAGGGATAATAAATCTGGCATTAACAGAAAGAAAAGCAAAGTGACTGAAAAAACCTAATCCTCTAAGAAGAAAGTATCTTTGGCCACACATAGAAACATCTCCCCTTATTTCTGCCAAAGGCAATGCCAATCCATACAATTAATGTAGAAGTCTGGGTTAGTTCAATGACCTAGAAGAGTTTAACCAGAGGGCTGTAACAAGACAGGCTGACAAAGGTGTCTCCGATAACTTCTGAACTCTGGCACGTCTACATAAGCATTTTATCCTACATTTGGAGAGAGCTTTCAAAGTAATCATAACCCTGACTTACTGCAGTTTTGTGCATATGCTGTAGCAATCCTGCAGGGCACCACACAGACGCTTCATTAGACCTTTACTTAGTAACTGCTAGTGTGTGTCCCAAGTCCACAGGACTGAACCAGACCAGAGTTACCCTACACTGAAAAAACCCCCAAACAAAACCCAAAAAACCTTATATTTAACTTGCAGAGTCTCTATCCTTGGAGCTTTTAAAACCTGACCAGACATGGTCCTAAGCAACCTGCGCCAGTCAACCCTGCTCTGAACAGGTGGGTTGGACTAGATTATCTTCAGGGGTCCCTTCCAGCCCTAGAGCTTCTGCAATTCTGTGACACCAGACCAGATTTTAGATCTCAGATATTCAAACTATACAGTACAAAAAGGACATAAACCCATTAACTTTAACAGCAGGCTTAAATGAAACAGCAATAAATGAATCTCAGGTATTTCTGGCTCCCAGGCAATTTAATATCTCTGTTAAACCCAAGGGCAAGTGACAACTAAGAAGGAAGAAATGAGATCAAAGCAGAATTGTTGAACTAAATCATTTCAGTGCTTCAATTAAAGCAGACTTTTCTGAACAGACCTATAGCAAACTTCAATTTAAACTGCACAGACTGATAACACTTCCTTGCAAATATGGGAAACCAGGACAAACATTTATGGGATCAACAATCAGAAACAAGAAGAACATTACAGCAACAAGACAGGCAGGCCCAAACTGAGAAGACATTTTTCAGCAGCCTTTCAAAAATGTACCTCTGTAGGTCATACAGCATGCTGGCATGAATACAATGCAGCAGTGTCGTGCCAAATCACATCTTTGACATGCCCACGATGTTCTCAGAAGGACCACCCTGGGTAAGAGTTAGCTCACCTAAGTCTGATTTAAAAACTGACTACAACCGTCTTATAGTGAATATTCAAATTTACTGGTTTGTGCACATGGCCTGCAGCAAGACTAAATTACCTACACCAAAGGGGAGCAAAAAAACTCCCCTGCACAAATCTTCCTAGACTTAACACTTCTGGATATCTTCAAAGCAAATTTACCAGACCTAACACATGATTATAGAACACCATTTACACAGGGCAAAGGAGTAACCTCCTGGTAAAGTATGCCACTGTAGAAAGAAACACAAGATACTCTGGCACAAAGGAAAAACAAAAGTGGCAGCACCATATTAAGCTCTGGTAGCTGGACCTCAGAAAAAACCTTCACTTTCAGCACTCTTAATGATATCTGGGGTATTCTGATGACAGTTTGATTCTCAGGTTAGGATTTATTTAGGCACACTGGTATATCTATTTTAACAGACCCCACCTTCACTGCAAATATACTGGTCTCTTCTTGCACAGAAAAAGGCACAGGTGGATCCCTCTGTTCTTCCTCCATCACAGTATATACCCATGATGAACAGCTCTATACATACTAATCCTGAAAAACAGAATGGACATGGAAACATCACAACAGACAGGGGACTATGATTCCTAGTGATAGCACTTGGAGAAAGGGAGGTGAGGGACATTTTAGAAGCATATTTGTGAACTTCTAAATTATTATTCTGGCTGTGATACCAAAATCCAAAACCTATTAGCTGAAGTACTAGCTGTGAAGTCTCTGGAAAATGTTAAGAGACTTACTGGGACAGGACGAATACCAGGAAATAAAACTTCTGTTAAGTAGTCACACAGCATGACATTTTCCTTACCCATTAAATGCAATACTTAATGTCCTCAGCTTTATTTATATTTGCTCTATATGGAGGACTAAATGCTTTCTTTAGAATAGAAAGTGTTATTCTAATTAGCATAACATTCTGCTTTTAACATTATAGATGTTTTTGCTTACATAAGTAATAACAACCATCACGGCAGCAATGCCAAATGAAATTCAGATATATTTTTAAATTATTACCAGACTGTAAAGCATAATGCAATAGAAATGACTAAAATTCACAGTAGTCAAAATGTGTACGTGCTGAATGCTAAATGTAAAATTACAGCTCCTCTTCATGCACACTGAGAAATTACTATCACATTCTACATTAATGTCATTTTTGAGGAGCTGAAAGATCATGCTACTTATAATGACAGAGACTGTGTCTTTAATTACAGCTAAAACTCTCATGAAAATCTCATGAATTATTGCAGAAAGGATCTATTTAAATTTTTTAGAGTAATATATGTTTCTTCCAAGGAAAGATAAAACTTGAGTAAATAGTATCATTACTTGCATTCAATATTCATTCTTTTGAAAGCTCAAATCACAGACATTTAATAATATTTCATGTCTTACTTCTGTAGAGGCAAAGTATTTTCCAGGACAGTTAAGAATGTAAAATGGAAAATCCGAAATTTATGTTGCAAAAACGTTACCAAAAGACTGCAAGTAAAATGTCAAAAGGTAAATTGCACAGTTTGGGGTCAGTGGAGGTCTGCCCATTTTTGCACTATCTCCAATTACTGTAAGTTCAAATATGAAGATAGCCATTTGCAAATTTAGGCTGTTTTACTGTGAAAAATAAGAGATGAGAACCTTTTTTCACATCAGCTTCTTGGGTTTGTTTTTGGTTTTTTTTTAATGGCAAATCCATTGCAGAAGATTCACATTCTGGATAGAAGCAGAATGACTGATACATCCACACAATGGACCCAAGGGCCTTTCTGAAATGGGCAGTATTAAATAACTGAGGTTCAACTCCAGATGGCTGTATTTCAAATTAGTCTGACAGCAATGTATACACAGTACACAGCAGATGTCAGTCATTTCAACAGAGGCTCATTTGGGGAGCTGAAGCTTGCAGTGCTTTTAACAAGCTTGAGTCTCAATGTGGTCAGTAGGAGACGTTTTCTGTCGAGCTTCCAGCGCGCACCGTGTGCAGGTGTCAAGGTCTGAGCAGCAGGAGGTGCTGCTGGGGTGGCCCCTCTGAGAAAGGATACGGGCTTGTCCTGTGCTGGACCAGCCACCCAGAGCTGGCTCTGACAGACCCAACACTGGCCAAAGCTGAGCCCATCAGTGGCACTGCTAGTGCCTCTGTGCTGATGTAGTTAAGAAAGGGTTAAAAACACCGCACAGCAGCTGTGAAAGAGGAGTGAGAACATGTGAAAGAAACTGTCCAGCAGACACACAGATTGGAGAAAAAGAAGAGGGAGGAGGTGTTGCAGGTACCAGAAAAGAGATTCCCCCCCCAGTGCCAGAGCAGATATCCATCCACACTGCAGTCCACTGAGAACATTCTCTAGAAACAAGGTGTACCGAATAGAAAAGTGAAGAGAATAAAAAGAAGGGATGAAGGGAATACCCTCAGGGCCCTCTTGTAATTGCTAACCAAGTGAAAGCTGTGAAAACCATATAGGTACTGTAGGTACTGCAGGGGGAGAGACACAGTGACATGAACTTTGCTGTCAGTTTCTTCCTTCCAAGGTCTGGACTTTGTTAGGATGATCAGTGCTTGCAAGTTTAATTACTGTGGGTGCAACTTTTTACTGCCAAGGAAGTTACTGACAAGCAAAGTTTTGTAGAAACTTCCTTGGAATAACTGCATAAAAGATAACTGACTTGAGGTTTTAGTAAGGGAAGATGCAGCTGGTTTGCAGAGATGGCCCATTACATTTATGGGTCTATTAAATACCAATGCTATTCCATTTCTACCTCTCAACATTTTGTCAACACTTAAGTGTCATGGCCCCGTGCTCTGCCTAGGGTACCCCTCCCAACACGCAAGTTGTCCTAACTCTCACAGACACAGCTACATAAATTGCCATTTCCAAAGGAATAAGCTTGGAGATATGAAAACAACTTCCCAATGAAGTGCTAAAAGGAGACAGCTAAAACCAGCTTGCTCATTGACATAGTGCCCTTCAGCCAACAATTATACATGCACAAAAGCATGGGAAATCTGAAGAGGAAATACTTAACTCACAGGTTTTCTTCTGTGTTCTCAAAGAGAAAGGGGAAAGTATTTTATACTCCTTTTTATTTACTAGTAAGTCTGAGTGAGCTGATTTTGTATTTTATTTTATAAAATAGTTCTTGCTCACTCAGATAGCTTGAGTTTCTCGCTTTTAATGTAGGCCCTAACTCTGCAACTTGCTTCTTCTGCTCACCTCTCAAAGATCAAATTTAGCTGACCTAATCCCACAATTTCTGTTGCCAAAATTCATTTTCCAAGCTGTTTAAAGGACTAATACATGCAACAATGAAAAATACATGAGCCACCTATGGTCTAATGAATGCTTAACATTATGGAAACACTTATCACCCAAAGCAGCAGGATCTGTGGAGTCTGAAACAAAGCAGCAGAGAAATAAGCTTATTATCCATAAAGAGGGAAGTCTAATCTTAAAACATTTCAGACTAATAAAATATCAGACATAGCCCACTTTTGTTATAAAAAGGAAATTATTATTAAACTACAAGAATTACAACACAGGATAAAACCTATATTGTCCAAGTTTTGGGCCTGTAAGCTGTTGCATGGAAAAGTAATACCTCCAATGTCTGTAAATGGTATCTATAACACCTGTAACAAGTCACAGGACCCTGTGTCTAAATCAGCATTGAAAACTACTATTCTCCTCTGAACAAAAGTGTAGCTGTCTTTGTGGGACAGGAAAAAGCATTGTGGAAAACAAAAGTTTAAGATACATAGTAACTATTTAGGAGAGATAATCAATAGTATAGCACACATACTTTATGCTCTACTGTTTTCTAATTCTAGTTCTGTATGTGTTGCAACATGACAGAGTGTGATTTATCAATGCATTTCCAAAACAAAAGGCTTTTACTTAACTTACAATATAGCTTGCCAGATGCATGAAAGATTTCCATTAATAATGTGGTACCAATTCAAAATTTTGTGTCTTCGTGCAAGACTGACAATAGATTAACTATTATGTTAAAATTAGAAACTGTTCAAGGCTACCAAGCAAGTAAAGCACTTAATCACACAGTTCTTTTAAGCATAAGAATAGTTGCATTGCACTACAGGGGGAAGTTATGAAGCCTATGATTAAATGCAACTAAATTGGGTACAAATCACAAAAAATGTAATTTTGAAATGTCTCCAAAGCACACTGGAAACAAATGAGCTTGTGAGACATGAAAAACAGTCTTTTTTTTTGCCAGAGTTTGTCTTCCATGTATAGAAGATGTAAAGATAAAGGAAGACAACAGCTGTTGCATTTTCAAAGACACAGATGACTTCTTACTTCCCAGTGAGGTCGAGCTTTTTAAGATCACCTCAAAAAATATTACATAGAGGTTCAGCATAAAGCTTGATAGTAAGTTAACTTTTGCTATATTATGAACTTTGAACCTTCCTGCAAGTCTGATAAGCAGCCACGTACAAATGACAAATTCAGTCTAATGTTAGAGAAAACTCCTGTATCTCAGAAACAATCTTCACCGTACATCCACAAGAGACTGACTATAGACCCCTTCCTAGTAAAATCCTTCCCTACCCTTGGTAAATAAAGCAGTAAAAAACAAAAACAAACAAACAAAAAAACCCCAAACAAACAAAAAACTCCACCAAAAAAAATAGGAACAAGAAAAAAAAGTGCAGCAATTAGCCTCTTCAAGTAGGCAAGGATGAGCAGTAAGTATGAGAAGAAATCTCATCTGCCACCTAGATATAACAACTCTAGTCATGAGATAAGAAAATAATAAAAAAAAAAGAACTCTTAAACTTTGAAAAGAAAAAGCAGTAATGTTAATTTCCAGTCTCTTCTAAAAAGAGACCAAAGATATGGTGAGAAAAAAGACTATTGTTCCTTGTCCCCCTTGTGCTGCTTGGAGTGAGGAGAAATAAACATAGGAATATTTCCAAGGCTTGTGCTATGCCCTTGAATTATCAGAGGTTCTTGCCAATTCTACCACGAAGAACCACATGCTCAGCTGGAAGACTGCACTGCAGTGGCTGCAGGAGGCTGTGGGACAAAGCTAAAGAGGAAAGAGATCTTATGTTCATCCCAGGATTTGACATGTGAGGCCCCATTTCCACAGGGAGCACCAAGCCAAACATCTTGCAGCTAAGAAGTATGTTGGACAGACACAAAAAAGAAGCTGACTCACATCAACACATACAGTTTGAAGGGCAAGTTCTGCCTTTTCATACCTTAACATAACACTTCCATAAACAACCATCATGGATAATGCTCAAAGTTAGTTAAAATCTCGACAGCTCGGAAATTTAACTTCAATTTTTACAGAAAAAAACCCACTGTGTTTCTTTGTTCGTGAAGACAATAAAAATAGAAAATGCAAAATAATGGGTCTGCATATTCATTACTCTGATGGGAAATACTGCTTTGACCTACATTATTCCTTTATACCCACATATCATACTTCTAAATAATTGCATGCAGAAAAAAAAAAACCCAAAAAAACCCCCAAACAAACAAACAAAACAAAACAAACAAAACAAACAAACAAACAAACAAACCACCTTTTACAAGTAACTTGCTGCATTTTATAAAATCTGGAGCAAGGTTTTGTCTCCTCACAAGATGTGGACTACAGTCACTGCCTTCATGTTACCCATTCTACCCCAGAGGAGAACAGCACCCACTGAGACCTTCACTGGAATGGTCCCCTTCTCCCTTCCTGATATGCTGAGCACTGTGGCCCTGCTTCAGTATGTTCTGAATAAACCCCAGCTTAACCCTAGATCTTTCTTGGATCATAGCTAGAGTGGCTCAGCATCTGGCAGGATTGAGACCTAAGGATATGCAAGAAGAAATTAGCGATTTTCATTTAAATGCTAATACTTATTCTTCCCAGTGAAAACTAAAGTATAACAAGCGATCTCCCAGCATACAGAAAGAGCCTTGATTGTTATTTAATGATCACAACAAATAGTTAGAAAGCATGAAATGAAGCTAATAAATCTTCTGTTGAGCCTGACATTTTCAACAAACAAAAAGTACCCAAAGTTTTCAAAAACAGTTCCATCCAATTTTCTTCATTTTAAACTAAATTTTCCATGTTCATCAGTAACAGATCCACATATTGGCACCGCACAAATTAAACTAAAACACCCAACTACTTGAGCAATTTTTTTTAAGATTTCTTTTTAGTGCTACCTGTACAATATAAAGTACATTTTATTCTACAAAGTTCAAGTTCATGAGTCAGCACTATCCACCACATTATCTTTTTGCCTTTCAATGATAAATAAATAAATTAGACAAACACTATAGAAGTAGGTATTTTTTCCTTTCTTATTGCAGCCTCCTAGGAGGATATAAATACAGTTTGGTTTGTTTAGGTTTTAGCATTTTTAAGCTACATTCTATTCTAATTACAGGTATGCTGGGGATGATTTTTATTTGACAATTAAATAATTTTAACAATTAATTAAACAATTTAATATTTTTTATAAAAATACTCAGTCATCAAGACTGCTTTTTCTTTCACCCCTGCAGAAGGGAAAGATGAAACAAGCCAAAGTTCACCAGGCTGCAAACCTTGTGACTTCAAACTTAGTAGTCAATACTTATATTATTTGTGATAGCTTGAATGAATCAGTGAATGAAGTGGCTCCTTAATTTAACAGAAACTTCTTCGTTTATTCATAAACTTGTAACACTAAAATACCTGTTCAGAGAGGAGGGTATTTCTAGAAACCTCTTCACACACTAATGAAAAACAAGACTTGTGACTTCAACTACAATACTGTAGTACAATACTGTGACTTCAAAACAATACTGTCATTACCTAACCCCAAAAGTGCCTCATTTTTGTTGATAATATAAACACACACGCACATATGTGTGTGCACGTGAGAATTACAACACTCCCACACACTACAGCCCCAGTATAAAACACCATAAACTCTCTGCAGAGTTAAAATCATATGTAAAATACAACAGAAGCAATGCAGTTCTATTTCATTCTTATAAGTGGGACACTCTTTAAGTAGAGATTTATGTATCAAGACTCCACATTACCACTCTGTATGACACCATAGTCAGCTGTAGAGGGGTATCTGGAATAATTCTAGAAAGCAAACAGAGTCTCTCACATGTTCCAACTGTTCTCTGCAACCTGTCCAATAAGGAAGAGGTCCTCCCCCTTCCCTTCTCTCCTCCCTGTACTGCCCCTTCAAAAGAACAAGTTGCGTGGATGGCCTCAAGTGTCTGGACACTGGGCTTGTGTCAGGGCACAAAAGATGCACATCAGACCTGTGGTGCTTGGCCTGCGTGATAGCAGAAGTAACATGACACTAAGAATAAGCTTCTCCTACCTCCTTCCTCTCTGGAAAGTTTTGTATATCAAAGAAATATCTAACCCATTGCTATATGAAATGTAAACTGCATCTGAGCCTGCTGAATCAGATCAACTCATCAAATAAGTCAGGTCAATTCCATTTCCATTACATATTTCTACAATTATAAAAGTTCTCTATGCCAATTAATTTTGAAAGACTTCAAGGTAGGTGGCCTAAGCACAGCACCACAAGAAAGCAAAACAAGCGTCACTCAAGAAATGCCTCTTTACAATAAATCAATTGCAGATAGAGCCGGTAGCATTTGTGATAGCTGCTAGGAAACTAAAGGTTACTTAACAACTATGATTTAAACACTAGTTCTCAATCGTAATGCTGCCAACTTTGAATCCTTCAGGCTGAAATTCTTACTTATCTCAATCTAGTTTTTTTTCAATTATAAATTCACCACATCTGTAAGAGACAGAGTGTGCTGTCCACAAAGCTCATACATAACGTTTTATGTATTTGACTACAATATAGAACTCTTCTACTCCCTTTGAGAAGAAACTTCAATATCTAGATATTTTAGAAGAGACACTTGTTTGACCCAAGAGTTCTGCCGCATTTCAAACTTCGAAGAAATGCCTAGAATGGCCATCCTGATAAATCCAAGTCCATATGTCTAAACTGTTGAAGACTACAGGTAGGATTACACAGATCCAGGGAAAAGCGAGTAGATACCTACAAAAATAAGGGACAGGAATAAAGGAGAGTGCTGGGGAAAGTCTAAAAAAGGTGATGCTACAGAAGTCTATTTATATTAAAACACATTCCCCTTCAATATCTTGTCGACTTTCCACACATGTTAAACTCAACCTGTCTGTATGTGCATTCCACTATGACCATACCACTTTCACAGCAACCCTGACTCTACATTCAGTATCATGAATAAGGACAGCACAACAAACTAAATCTTATCTGCAGGACACCTGCTTTATTTATAAATGGGAAACCACACAGAAAACGGTGGAAGGAGCAACTTAGCAGCAGAATGCAGTGCACATCGGCAATCAGTTTATGACAGAGCATCCTAAGGTGAAATGGGATATCCAAGACAAATACACATGGTGTGCTTCAAGCCCAGCAAAAGAGCAATACAAAACCTGGGGCATGGAAGTTGCAAAGAGCTTCAAACAAACCCACAGAGCACTGTTACAGTCTTCAGTAAAAGTTGTCTGATCTACAAGAGAATTTTCCAGTCCCTTGATATTTCAAGAGTACTAACTCCTTGGCAAAGTCCTACACTTGAACTTAAATTACATCAAGCACATGTGTAGTAAAGTTAAAGGGGACACACAGTTTCTGACCCAACATGGTGCCCTATGTTGCAGAGAACTTGAATTACATCCTGTGCCCATTACTCATGACAGCAGGAGCATCTCTCAGGTGGTAAGAATACGCCCACTCTCACCACAACAAATTTGGTGCAGCAGCTCTGTACAGAAAGAGTGCCCAGCACAGCCACACTGTGCAGTCTTGATTCCTCCCCAGAGCATAGTCATCCATCCTGTTGAATGAGGCAGTGGGGAACAGTTCACAATCTTATAAGCAGGCTGTGTCCTAACACATGCATAAATAGGCAAAATTAACATTGTCTTCCTCTCCCATTTTCTAGCCGGTGTATTTTCCTTATGCAACATTAACATTCTTTTAGATTCATCTGTTAAACCTGGAAAAACAATCTTAAATGTTTTGTCCATGAATTCACAGACCCCATAGATTTCAGCTGTGACTGGCTCATCGCTTTCAATATTTAAACGAAGAAAACAAGTATTAAAGACTGCCCTAGAAGCTACAGTACAAGATATAAAAGCAATGGGAGCTTTTGTATTCAGGAATTTTCCTGCTAGCTAAGAATTCTTTCCTAAGTTCTATGCTTGCTTACAAACTAAGTTGCATATTAGAATCAAACAGACACAAAAACTATATTAAAATAGTTAAAATTGCAGCATGACTATCCTACTTACAAACAGAACTAAATAAATGAGAAGTTACACAATGTAACATCTCCATCCACTCAACTCTTACCACTGCACCTGGCTTATTATCACATGCTGTATACAGTGTGAAAAGGCCATTTTGGTACAATAATCCAGGAAGGTTATCCATGGACAATGGAAAAATGTAGTAGAGATCAAAATTGTATTTGGTCTTAAGACTGGCAGAAATTGCTATGAAAATCAGAAATGTACAACATAGAATATGGGGAAAAAAAACCCCAACAAACAAAGCTTAAACTTAGCAACAAACTAAATTACCTAATCAACTTTTATAGAAGAAAAAAAAATCAATAAAGGATAAGATAGGTCAGTGCTCAAGGCAGAGCACCAAAAAGAAGAGTGCTGTAATTCACTATGGAAACAGAAAGGCTGCTTACACATTTCTACAATTATTTTTCCTAGGCCAGCATGAAAAATATATTTTGTATTCTTTACTTACAAGCTACAGAGATCTTACTCGTTATTCTGTCCGTATGAATAACAACAAACCCTAGGAAGGGATGCTTTTTTCAGTTTGATGTTGTAAAATTTCAGTGTGAAGTATAGGTTAAATAAATTTCTGTACATTAGATTTCTGAAAGCTTTCAAAGCATCCACAATCCATATGTAACAGCAGAACTGAGAAAGAGACAACCAAAACAGCTGATTTAGGTGTTCTGTGAAAACTCTGAAAAGATAATTTGTTCCTTTGGCTACTTAAGATTTTGATTCCATTTGAAGAGTAAATACTACGGAACTGTTATAACAGTAAAAAGAAAAAAAGAGTGAAAATCCTTGCCAGGGGGCTGGTGTAAATCAAAACACTTTCATAAAAGCACCAATCCTAAATCCCACAGTGCCTCTTCTTACTTGACTACCTACACAACAGACTACAGACTTTTAACTCCTTACCTAAATTGAGGTTACAAAGAATGAAAAGTTGCCTGATCTAGGCTGACACCCACATTCCAAAGAAGCCACTTCAAGACACACATCTAACCCTAAACAAAAGATAAGGATAATAGCACTTAACTCTAAAATATGGAGCAGGAGCAAAGAGAGAAGCTCTCATTAACCTAAGATTAAGCCTTATGAAACAATCATCCAGAGCTGAAGCTACAATAGAAAGAAATCTAAGCACATTAAGGCACGGAAACAGACTTAAACAGCAGAACATACACACCAGCTCACACAAATCCTTGCACAAGTCCCTCAATAAGAGATTAAAGAAATTATGCAGTTATGGAGTCAGAACCAAAATACTTCAGACACTTAAAAGCTGGAATAACTTGTTTCCTTTAGGATAAAATACACTGCAATTTGTGTTAAATAACCTACCACACTGAAGGAAATATTTAAATTATTTAATTACCAGAGAAAAAACAGCAGAAGCTCGAAGGACCTAAAAGAAACCAAGGGAATGAGCAACAAAATGGAGTACTGACAAAGCAATAAACACTGCATGCATAATATAAATCACCTGGAATTACACTGGAATATAAACCACAAACTTCAGAATTCGGAATTGCTTTAGAGACTCCCATAAACCATTTAGCTCTTCTGCAATCAGAGAGGTAATAAAAAACAAACTTAGCCTGAATAAAACCTGGAATAACAAAATGCCATGAAAGCTATTAAATCATCACTCCAGAAGTCAATGGCATGCTGTACCAGAGCACAGTGCTCAAATCGAGATACATTATCTTGAAATAATAATGCAGTGCTGGAAAGCAGAAAGAGAATCAGCAATTCCAGCAGTACCACAAAAGTGCAACTTCCTTTTCACTCAGGTGAAACTTCATACGTCCACATTCTAAAAATCAAGATCTGTTCTTCTTGAAGAAGAAATACAGCAGAAGTGCAAACCAAGTGTGGCACAACATCTAGAACAAAGAGAGGACTGTTTCTTCCACGTTCCTCTCAAGGAGAAAAAAAGGAAATGTGAAATAGAACTGAAATGTTACCATGCCAGAACTGAGAGAAGATGGCTTTTAACTCCTGGCTTGCTAACCAACCCGTGCACTTTCTTCAAAGAGGAAAGTGGGAACTAGACCACACACTAAATGAGATTTTTAAAACGAAACATTTATAAATACATCAAGATAGTTATCATTATAATATTCTCTAAAAAACATAAAATGAGATTTAAGATCAATAGAACTAGAGCCTCTAGATGAGGGCCACCAAAATGGTAGACTTTATGCTTCAGGTCTGTGCCACAAGTACCTTTTTCCCATATCTTTCCAAAGACTGGAAGAGCAATGGCACCAGCATTCCCAAAGGAAAGCTGATATTGCTCATAATGCTCCAGGAAGCATTAATGTAACATAATTTAACAGATCACCATGGACTCCAAATGTGAAATCATCATATGGCATTCATACCAGTGAGCTAGAGCACATGGCTTATGTCCTCCTCTGAGGTCTTGGTAAAAAGGATGAGTAAACCTACCTGAATGCTAAACAAGTAACAATCACAAAAACATACACTGAGAGCTCAAACAAGTTCTGGAAAAGGCTCTTCAGACCTCTTGCTTCAAGATGTGTATCAACAGGTTACATGAAATAAGATGAATGTTTTCTGCAGGTCAGTGATATTCCTCAACTGTGGGATTTCTTGCTCTTTTCTGTAGGGCAGCAGATCCAGTGTTACTGTCAGAAAGGAGAATGGCCTGGACAAGTGGGTGGCCCAAACCATTCTAGCAGCATCTACCCTCCTTACCATGTAATCACTTTTCCTTTTGTACTGATGTTTATTATACAGTTTTGTAAAGATAGAAGCTAAACTTTGTCCAAATGATCTGATTTAGTACACACTATGTAAGAATTAGATCAAGTAAAGGAAAGTGGGAGAAGGTCAGCACCACCAAAAATGAAGTGCTATTGTCTATCCAGAAGGCCTTCAATATCCTAAGAGTGCCTAGAAGGAAGTAACACCAATCCAGAAGGAAATAGTTTAGGATTTGAGACAGTCAAGCTGGAGAGGTGCCACAGGAAAGACAAAAACAACAAACTAAAATTTCTTCTCTTACTGCTATTTTTAAAACGGGTAAGTTTTACTTAAAATCCATTTTCCACTTTGGAGTTCAGTAAACTTATTGTAGTGAAATATCAGATTTTTCTCTTCCTTGCAGGCAAATTATGCATAAATGGCAGTTCACTTCAAAAAGAATTGTGCAAATATATTTCAATATATGAACTATGCTTCCTGCTTAAATTAAAAAGTTGACATGACAAATAGATGAAAACATGAATCCTCATTAACACCTCTAGTAACCTTAGCCCAGCTATACTTTCACTCATCAAGCTGTCCTCCACATCCAAAAAACTCAAGTGAGAAATGCTCAATAGGACCTAAAGCACTTTGTTTGTAAAAGACATTATTTCCATAGTAAGCAGGAAGATCAGAGTCTTGTTTAACTTTGAAAATTGATTCTATTAACAAACAAGACATTATTTCATACCTAAGAAATCTTCCTTTAATCTAGAGATGCAGCAGTTTTCAGACTTTTTTCATTTTGATCTGTTTCAAGGGAGTAATCTTCCAAACCAAAAAAAACCAACCCCACAAAACACTGGCATGAAGCAGACAAAAATACATTATCCAACAAAAATGCCTTCAGCTCCTGCTAACAGCTCCTTTGGAAACTGCTCAAGTACAAAGAACAACTATTCACATTAAGAAAGCATTACTGAATAGCAGATAATATGGGGAATAAGTGGCAAGAAAGCATCACTGTGTGGAAAAAAAACCCAAACAAAAATATCCTTCACAGAAATCATTAACAATATTGTTGGCTCGTCATATACTGTATAGGGAAGATCTAAAAGGATGTTAATCTTTAAAGAGGTGATAATCAGGGTAAGAAAATAATGAAGACTAATATGACTAGCAGTGCAAAAGCTCCCAAAGGCCCTGTTTTGGATGGGAGTGCCACAGTGCTATGTATGGCAACAAAGATGAGTTCCCATCTCAGAAACCACACACCCCAAAGACAATTAAACTAAAAAAGAATAAATTAGGATATTAATCTGGTGTGTTTAACAGTTCTTAGATGTTCTTACATGTGATATGTTTTTGGAGCCTGTAGTATCACATCAGCCTAGAGAAAAAGAGAATTACAATCCTTTTCCTGACAACATGATGCAGGAACAGTATGGGATGCTAAGTAAAAAGAAACAAAATATTCACCCTCTCAGACATCAAGTGCTTGGTTCACACAAATGCTGCCTATCCTGCAAAAGGAGGAAAATAGGCTACTTTCTAGGTAGTAAAAAGCTGCCTATCCTGCAAAAGGAGGAAAATAGGCTACTTTCTAGGTAGTAAAAAGCAGATGCCTCCATTATTTAACTGTTTTTTTTTTTTAAAGAAGATGGTACTGGGTCTTTAATTTCTGTAACATTCCTTTTATTCTACAAAGAAATTTTCAAAGTCCTTTTCCATCAAAATATTACTTTCATCTGCATTATGTATCCTTATAAAACACATATTTTAAGAGGGTGTTTCAGGAAAATGGCTGGAAGTCATGCCAGAAACTACTGCATTACATGTCCTTTCTGCAACCTAGGTGAAAAGGAGAGTATACATTATTCTAGACTGGAAGACAGAAAGAACAAGTCATTGTGGACTGAGCATTTGCTGCCAGAACAGCAGATATGCTTTTTATGCAACAGGAATTTCCCTTTCAAAACACATACAGAATTCTTTGTCAAACTGAAAAGGTTTAATCAATTACCAACAAGTTTTCTGTTTACTTTTGCTGTGTTGGAGGTCAAAGGGACACTGTAATCACAGTTCATTCGCAAAGCAATTAACACAGACACACGAACCTATGCAAATACTTGGTCAAAAAAAGTTTTAAGAGGAAGCCCTGTTCTTCAACAACAAATACAGCAGCAATGTGAAAAAGTCTATTATGGTCATATAATCCATTATGATTCCTATGAGGAAAGGCTGAGAGAACTGGAACAGTTCAGCCTGGAGAAGAGAAGGCTTTGGGGTGACTTAATTGTGGACTTCTAGTACCTGAAGGGAGCCTACAAGAAAGACGGTGAGAGACTTCTTGCAAGAGAGTGTAGACATAGGACAAGGGGAAATGGATTCAAACTGAAACAGGGTAGGTTTAAGTTGGATGTTAAGAAGAAATTCTTTACTGTGAAACTGGAACAGGTTGCCCAGAGAAGTTATGGATGCCCCATCCTTGGTTTTAAGGCCAGGTCGGATGGAGCTCTGAGCAACCTGGTTTAATTAAAGGTGCCTCTTGTCCACAGCAGGGGGGGTGGAACTAGATATCTTTAAGATCCCTTCCAACCCAGGGCAGTCTATGATAGACACAGATAGAAAAAGGAATCAAAACTAACAATGAGAGCAGCCTTGACACGCACGCTGCTTAGATGCAAATACAGTAACAAATTACAGACTGTGCTCCACTTCCAAAAGCTCTAAATATGAGCATTCCTAAAACCCTACTATTCAATACTAAATACTGAAAATCAAGTTAATATATCCTCCTCATCCTTAATCCAGTAATACCTTTAAGTTCTGATGTACCTAATTGCAAAGCATTGCTGTAGCTAAAGATTATCCCCAGTCAGATAGATCCTAAGAAATCCCTTAAGCCTCCTTCTTCCAGAGGGATGAAGCAAAACCTGAAGGTAACAACATATGGAAAATGCATGAGAAAAAGCAGCCTAACAGGGATACTATAGAACAGGGCAACACCCAGAAAAATACGGCTCTTAATAGCTAGCCTCCATTTAAATGACATCTCCAGTGTTAGGTTTTTCAGTTATTGTGCATCACATGGCAGCTACAGCCCAGTTTGCACAGCCTGGAACTCAGGTACACAGCATAGAGTCCTGCGTAGCCAAGAGCCACCTTGAGGACAAAGCTGATAAAACAAAAGCTGATTTTCTTGCTGGGAAGAACACATACATACAAAAATGATGCTTTCTTATGAACAACTAAACACATTTATAGCACCATGTGTGTCTCCATGCACAACCTGGTAATATTCACCAGCTGCAAATGGCTTCAGTCACTGATGCTGTGCATGAGGCATTAGGGGTGAGCCCAGAGATGGGCGGGCACTGGCTGCATTTCACAGGATGTTCTCAGAGGGCTGTTTCAAATTCATCTCCACTTGTCTGCTATGACACATTGCCCTCTCCTCTGCCTAAAGCACAAGGTGATCTAGTGCCCAGAGAAATCAGTGGAGCAGACATGAGGTCACAGACTTTTCTAATCTTCTACTATCCTCTGAAGATGCATAGCCAGAAGAGCAGCTTGGGCTCTTCTAACCCCCACACTGTAGGTATGTCAAGTTCCCCACAAGTAAATGGCACATATCCTTTAACACTTCTGAGGTACATTGACTCCCTGTTGCCCTCTCTATATTCTGCATCTCTACAACTATACCCATTAACAGCCAAAAGTCAGATTAACCTGCTTAGCACAGCCAACATTAGTGTTAACACTGTAGGAACGTGTTTAAAATTGACACAGAGTAATTAAAGTAAATCATATGTATTTAAAGTACACTGTTCCAAAGGCACTCTCAAATCACTGCAGCGCTGTAGATAATTATGTATAGCACTCAGCGCACTGAAGAAGACGATGAGGAAATGTTCTTGACAAAGTGAAGGGAGCTGGTGTGCTCTGAACATAATCTGAAGAAAGAATATGGGTGTTTCATAGCATATAACCTATAAATTAAGCTGTCAATAAAAAGAGAGAGAGAATAGGGGAAATAAAGGCAAAAGAAAAACAGCTATTCCTTCAAATGAACCTCAGCTGCTGAATCCCTTTCTATAAATCTAATTGTATATATTTTAAAATTCAATATTATTTTGTTTTAAGCATTATTTCCTAGATGACAAAGTCAGCACAGAGGACCATGTATTTCTTTATACCAATTTGACAGGCAACTATATTATACTTTTCATGCTCACTGGTATGCCACAACAGTTAATTTATAAAAAAAAAATCAAAGCTCTGTAAAAACAAAGTTATATTTGTAGGATATTTTTATGAAACATTATTTTGCAGCTAATAGCCCCTAAAAAAGAAAAAAAATGGTAAATGAAAAAGGGTTCAACCCAAAATGACTAACAAGGAAGAGGAAGGAAAACACAGCATGTGAATCTGCAGCAAAATCTAACGTAAGTATTGATCTCTGCAATCAGTAGCAGGTTGTCTTTCAGATCACAGGTACTTTTATAGTTACACAAACGTCCTTGCTTGCCTAACAGTGAAGGTCTTAAAACAATTGACCTGATTTTTTTCCTTTTTTTTCTTCAGGGGCTAGGGGATCCTGTTCAATCTGTCTATTGGGCATAAATTAAGAAGAAAAAACCCAGAGAAATACAGTAAATAACAAATGATATTGTAACAGAAATTACAGCATTAGCATAAGTGAATAAGCAAACCTATAGCAGCACAGCAGATTAATAACAATTACATCAACATGAAATCTGGTAAAAGACAGTTTTTAAAATGCTCTTACACAACAGAAAATCTGGAAAGGCAGAAGGCTCTTCTGATGCTGAACTTATACACACAAAATAAACTCAGGTTATGCTGCTGAGAGATGTATGCATCTTACCCGTGAGTACAGCTTTTGCTGAAGGGTCTGCCAGATCCAGTGCAGATTTCCCATCGGTGTTCCGAATGTTTGGATCAGCTCCGTGCTGCAGCAGCACTGTGCAGGGAAAGCAGAAACAGTATCTTACCTCAGGTATACACAGGTTATTTACTGTTAAG